>CM032882.1:39723938-39761438 GCA_019176425.1 Megalops atlanticus
GAGGCTTGGATTTCTCCAGACCGTGGCGGGAAAACTTTGTGAAGAATCGCAGGAGAATGGAGGAGCACTTGCACATTCTGCATCCGGTCATGAAAACGCTGCTGGACCTTTGCTACAGCACCTTCTCTGGCCTTCTGCTGGTGGACCTCTCCGACTGCAGGTGAGCTGCTTCTCTGGCCTGCTCTGCTCTGCTCTGGTAATAATATGGTTTATTACTATTGGTTTGCAGGAACTCTTATTTTATGACAAACTCTCTCCGTACAGCCACTGCTGCACCTGGAAATCAGCCCCTATATCTGTGGGCATAAGATCAGTGCCTGAGCCACTTTGCCAAATTAATACCCGCAAATGCTAGAGCTTGTAGCAGATCACATGGTATGGGTCATCAGGCTTTCTCAGGCATGTGTAGAGTTCTCCTCTGCAGACGGACTCCGGAGGTTTCGCAGAGGGAGTAACTGGATATCCTCATACCTAGTCCTCCTGCTGTAGTTATGAGCTACACCTCCAATTTGCTCCTGTGTGCAGGTCCTCAGGGGTTGTGGAGTGTGACAGTCTGAGGAATAAGACCGCAGTGGAGTGTGAGCGGATGGAGGAGAAACTGATGAACACCTGGTTCCCCAAAGTCATCCACCTGCTGACCAATAAGGAGCTGCAGCGGGGTGTCAGAGCGGAGAAACTCGACTCCTTCTACAACTGCGCCTCCACACTCCTGTCCAATCAGGTGAGATTTGCGCTGCATTGCATGCAATGGAGGCTGCTGGGCTGAGTTATATGCTGGGTGCCGAGTGTGTCAGACAGCCGGATACGGAGAATCAGCTTTGGCGAGGCGGTGAAGGGTGTGAGCACTGTGTGTGTCCCCAGCTGAAGGCCTTGGTGACCCGCAGCGTGGAGGACTTCGTCAGCCTGTTTCTGCCCGACAGAGCCTTCCAGCTGCCCCTCTTCAGGATGGACCTCACCTTTGATGACGAGAAGATGGAGTTCTACCCCACCTTTCAGGACCTGGAGGAGTGTGTGCTGGAGATCATGACCCTGATCTCCAAAACCATGCAGGTGGCCAGCAATGCCATGCTTTCCTCCCTGTGCTTCACTGCTGCTTAGTGCCTCTGTGGCATGACCATGGTGTTACTGTTATTTACATGCTTAGCTGATAGACCTGTATGTAGTTCACATTTTACATGCTGTCCAGGTGGATTATACAGCATACAGGTAAAATGTAGCGCCCCTCTCAAGAGGTGTAACAGCAGTGCCTTGTTTGGGATTCTGGTTGTGTGTTCCACCCTGTTGGCCTGCACTTCTCTGATAGGAGCAGGTGAACAGTCCTCTGTGACCTGCACAGCGTGTGTAGGTCACCCGCTCCTGTGTGAGGGTCGTGACCTGACACCCTCCCGGGCGTGTCTCTGCAGAAGGTGCAGACGGTGCAGTCGTGGCTGGCCGAGGGGCCGAAGACGATGGTGGACGCGACGGTGGCGGAGCATGCATGGACCCGGGCACAGGAGTCCCTGAGGATCGCGATCCAAAAGAACCTGGAGGGGCCTGACCGGCACTTCCAGAACTATGGTGCGTCTCTGCACTGCCCCCTGCTGGTGGCTGCTGCCTCCTTTGAGTTAATGCACACTCTGGATCTGGGGAGCAGGGGCACCTGCCATTAAAAGAGGGTCTGACAGGAGCGCTGGGTGTGAGGGCGGGGGTCGCGGGGGGTCAGCGTGTTGGTCAGGGTGTGCTGCTCAGAGTGTGAGCTGTGTCCTGGTTTCCCGCAGTGGAGAGCTACGATTGGCTGGTGACCGGGACAGCGCAGGAACGGGTGCAGACCTTCATTGCAGAGGAACACTCCTTTGATGAATACATTGAGGTGACTCTTCATTTCACTTCCGTCCCTCCTCATTACCTGTTTCTGTTAACATGAAGCATCAAGATCAGAGTTTCAGTTCCAAAAAACCCTGACAAAATGGCTCCCAATGAGGGGCTGTATGTGAATGTGTTTTTAAATGTATATCTGCATGTGTGTGTGTCTGTGTGATGGTGTGTGTGCGTGTGTGTGCGTGTGTGTGTTTGTGTGTGTATGGTGGTGTGTGTGTGTGTGTGTGTGATGGTATGTGTGTGTGTGTGTGTGTATGTGTATGATGGTATGTATGTGTATGTATGTGTGTGTGTGTATGATGGTGTGTATGTGTGTGTGTGTGTGTGTGTATGGTGGTGTGTGTGTGTGTGTGTGGTGTGTGTGTGTGTGTGTGTGTGTGTGTGTGTGTGTGTATGGTGGTGTGTGTGTATGGTGGTGTGTGTGTGTGTGTGTGTGTGTGTGTGTGTGTGTGTATGGTGGTGTGTGTGTGTGTGTGTGTGTGCAGATGGTGGAGGAGTTCCGCTCTCTCTCTCGGGAGATTGTCAGCCTGCCCACGATGGCTCACTTCCCGATGGTGCGGCTGGACTGTGAGGAGCTGAAGCAGGGACTGGCCAAGAAGGCCATGAGCTACGCCCACACCCTGCTGGAGCAGCTGGTGACCCGCCACCGCGAGGACAACGAGCGGTAAGAACCGCACCATCACCCCCCGTCTGCGCCCCCACCCCACACACACCCCCGTCTGCACCCCCACACACACCCCCGTCTGCACCCCCACACCAAACTCCCCCCCCCATCCCCCGGTCTGTAAGCCACACACAGGCTGGTGAGGCGGAGCGGCTGACTGTGCTCTCGGTTCTCTCTCTGAAGGACATGTGAACAGTTTGAGGCCATCAAGCTGAAGGTGCTGAAGGAGCCGGAGACCACGCTGGAGATGACCGAGATGGCCGCTTACGTCAGCCACGCCCGGACCGAGGGCATGCAGGAGCTCCAGGCCAAAATAAGGGTGAGACCCCCACTCAGGTCCCGCTCAGGGCCCCAAGAGTCACTACCAGGAACAGATAACATGCTAAACTGGAGCTCATAGGGGGTTTGTATTAAATGTAACAAAGTGTTTGCATGATTTCTCCCATCTGGTACAGATACTGATTCAGATTAGTTACATTCACTTTGAGGGTATTTCGTTTGGCTTGGTCTGTCTGTCCATCTGCCCTCGGCGCAGTGACAGTGTTCCACCACTAGAGGTGGCTGTTGTGCGGGTGGGGATCTGCAGTGCTGCTGACCGTGTTCCTGTCCCTGCCAGGAGACCCAGCGCAGGCTGAACATCCTGCTGGACCTGCACATATTCAGCCCTGAGGATCTGGAGCTCAACGCCGCTGTCCTGCTGTGGCCCAGCAACATGGACCCGGTGTTCACCCTCAGCGACCAGGTACAGAGACACACCCCCACAGAGGGGGGGGTGGAGTGCTTACTGTGGGGTAACAGGGCAGTGGAGTGTTTACTGTAGGGTATAGGGGTAGTAGAGTGTTTACTGTAGGGTATAGGGGCAGTAGAGTGTTCACTGTAGGGTAAGGGGGCAGTGGAGTGTTTACTGTAGGGTATAGGGGTAGTAGAGTGTTTACTGTAGGGTATAGGGGCAGTAGAGTGTTCACTGTAGGGTAAGGGGGCAGTAGAGTGTTTACTGTAGGGTAAGGGGGCAGTAGAGTGTTGGTCTGTCGCCCCCTGCAGGTGTTAGAGACGGCCAAGCTGAAGGGAGAGGAGGAGCTGTTGGGCCGCAGAGACAGGCTGGCGTCTGAGCTGGAGAAGCTGGGAAACAGGCTGGAGGAGTTTGCAGAGTACAGTGAGCTGGAGATGATGCCCCAGGTACCGTCAAAGGGTCCGCACAACACACTCCTCACAGTGACCTCTGCACAACGCACCCCTTTAACACACTCCTCACAGTGACCTCTACACAACGTTTGCAGAGCTCCTCACAGTGAGCTGGAGATGAACAAACTCCTCACAGTGACCTCTACACAACGCACCCCTTTAACACACTCCTCACAGTGACCTCTACACAACGCACCCCTTTAACACACTCCTCACAGTGACCTCTACACAACACACCCCTTTAACACACTCCTCACAGTGACCTCTACACAACGCACCCCTTTAACACACTCCTCACAGTGACCTCTACACAACACACCCCTTTAACACACTCCTCACAGTGACCTCTACACAACGCACCCCTTTAACACACTCCTCACAGTGACCTCTACACAACGCACTCTCTTTAACATAGTCCTCACACTGTGCTCCAGATAACTCAACCCTTTAACACACTCTACACATGCTTCTCTCACATGTCATAATATTTTATTCTTTTTTTCAGCTTTTTCTTTGTGTTTTTGTTCTCTTTACATTGCCTCTATGACCTTGGCTGTTCTTTCTTCTGATCTTACATTGTTTATTGCTTCATGATGTTTATGATGGTGTAATGTTGATGTGCAATGTTGCCAGTCTCTTGCCGGTGGGTGTGTGCTGGTTTTGCTCTGACCGTGACGCGGTGTGTTTGCCGGCAGTATGTGAGCGATGTGAAGGCTCTGCAGAGACGGCTGCAGGAGGTGGAGGACTCCATCGCCTTCATCAACAGGGAGGAGCAGCTGTACGAGTGGGAGCAGACCTCCTACCCCACCGTGGAGACCATCCGGGAGCGCATCGAGCCCTACCAGAAGCTCTTCAGCCTGGTGCTGAGGTGGCAGCGTGCCGAGAAGAAGTGAGTGTCTGCAGGGCGTGTTCAGGGGCTCAGAGAGAGCCTCATAATGCATTATAACACATAATAACATAACGAGAAACCTGTGTGACACAAGAGTCACGACATGTCTTCTCACTGGGCTGTTGCTCATATCTGTAGCTATATTCTGTGGTCATGGTCAGCTGAGGCCATGCAGTGAAGCCTGGCCCTCAGGTGTCTCTCTGCTTCCTGTGTGCCAAAGCAAGATCGCTAACTATGCCAAAGCCTGCACTTAGGCGAAATGATGAGGGAACTGATGTAGCTAGAAGGTTTCATGTTTTAATTTCCATTGCACTCCTAACTAAGGTTACCCACAGTCCTTTGCTGCAGCCCTCACTCCTGTGCTTGCGTTCTCCCCCGCGAACGTGTAGGTGGATGGACGGCTCCTTCCTGGACCTGAACGGAGAGAGTATGGAGGTGGAAGTGGATGAGTTCTTCAGGGAGGTCTACAAGATGCTCAAGTTCTTCAAGCAGAGGCAGAAGAAGATGGAGCAGGAGAGGGAGGTCAAACGGAGGCCGGGAGAGGAGGAAGAAGACAGCCCGTCCGTCCTCATCTGCTCCAGAGTCCTGGACCAAGTCAAGGAATTCAAGGTGCCGTCCGCTCGGCCAGGGACCCTGCTGTCCCTCCACACTCACGGTGCTAAGACCAGCCCCAGTCTCAGTAACAGCGTTACGAAGCGAGACGGTGTAAGGTTAACCGCGGTTCGACCACGTGCTCTCTCCGCAGGAACACGTTCCCACAGTGTGCACGCTCTGTAACCCGGGCATGCGGGCGCGGCACTGGGAGCAGATATCGGACATCATGGGGTACGACATGACGCCCGACTCGGGCACCACCCTGCGCAAGGTGCTGAAGCAGAACCTCGCCCCCCACCTGGAGCAGTTTGAGGCCATCAGCGCTGCCGCCAGCAAGGTGAGACCATCCCGCACAGAGGCAGCGCCTTAGCACATTCACAACGCAGAACTGAAGGTTAGCCGAACATTGCCTGAACGTTAGCTGAACATTAGCCCATAGAGCGTGTATAATGTGCTGGTGGCCTGCAGGAGTTCTCTCTGGAGAAGGCCATGCAGACCATGGTGGAGATGTGGGACAGTGTGTCCTTCCACCACCACCCCTACCGCGAGACGGGCATCTCCATCCTGACGGCTGTGGACGAGATCCAGACCATGCTGGACGACCAGATCGTGAAGACCCAGACCATGCGGGGCTCCCCCTTCATCAAGCCCTTCGAGACCCAGATCAGGGTACGGCCCCACCCCTCACAACCCCTGCTGCACTGCGGGTGTGATGTGTGGTACAGTGTGATGCTGGCTGCAGGTGTGATGTGTGGTACAGGTGTGATGCTGGCCGCAGGTGTGATGTGTGGTACAGGTGTGATGCTGGCCGCAGGTGTGATGTGTGGTACAGGTGTGATGCTGGCCGCAGGTGTAGCACAGGTGTGTTGTGCGCTGCTGCAGGTGTGGGAGGAGCGTTTGGTGCGGATTCAGGACACCATAGAGGAGTGGCTGAAGGTGCAGGCGCAGTGGCTGTACCTGGAGCCCATCTTCTCCTCGGAGGACATCATGCAGCAGATGCCTGAGGAGGGCCGGCTCTTCCAGACCGTCTGCGCCCACTGGAAGGAGGTCATGAAGCACTGCGTCAAGGACCCCAAGGTGCGCACTCTGTGTCACTGCACTGCGTTACAGCATCACAGCGCTACGTCCCAGCAGTGTGTTACAGCACTGCGTCACCACACCGTGTTACAGCACCGCGTCACTGCATCACCACACCGTGTTACAGCACTGATGAGCACTGGGCCAGGCACACGTGGTGGCGGCAGGTTTATTTTATATGGCAGCCTCTGCTGATCAGTGTCATTCACGCATCCAGCTCAGCACTGTGTGCAGGGCCCACTCTGACTGACACTCTGACTGACACACTGACTGACACTCTGACTGATACTCTGACTGATACTCTGACTGACACTGACTGACACACTGACTGACACTCTGACACTCTGACTGATACTCTGACTGACACTCTGACTGACACTCTGACTGATACTCTGAGTGACACTGTGACTGATACTGTGTTCATGAGCAGCAGATCAGATCAGAGCAGACACTGCGCAGGTCCACTGAATGCTTCACCATCTGGATGGGCTCATACTGGAAACTCGTGATTTGATAAGATAGACTAACTATGAAGATCTGTTGTTTTGGGTATTGCATTCTCAATATGGTATACATCTCACCTCTTCAGAAACAAAACGTACAGTACAGATTTTATTGTACTGTTTGTAACACAACGTGACACTGGATACGCAAAAAAAACCCAGAATTTTATGTTTTAAGTTTAAGTTTATGTCCTTGACAGGAGCTGTTGTTCATGAATGGTGTCTGCTCTCCTTTATGTGTTCCCGTCGCAGGTGCTGCCGGCGACCTCACTTCCTGGCCTGCTGGAGAAACTGCAGGATTCCAACAACCTGCTGGATAAAATCATGAAAGGACTGAATGCTTACCTGGAGAAGAAACGCCTCTTTTTCCCCAGGTACAGAAAACAGTTACTCCTGCTGTGAATGACTACTGTTCCAGTCAACATACCGTCTCAGACTATCCCCATAATATTGCAGGCTACACTGTAAATCAGCTTCATGTTCTTTGGGATTTGAGTCGTTTTGCTTTTTCTGCAGGTTTTTCTTCCTGTCGAACGACGAGATGCTGGAGATTCTGTCGGAGACGAAGGACCCCCTGCGAGTGCAGCCCCACCTGAAGAAGTGCTTCGAGGGCATCGCCAAGCTGGACTTCCTGCCCAACCTGGACATCCAGGCAATGTACAGCAGCGAGGGAGAGCGGGTGCAGCTGCTGGAGCTCATCTCCACCTCCGAGGCGCGGGGGGCGGTGGAGAAGTGGCTGGTGCAGGTGGAGGACCTGATGTTGAGGAGCATACGGGACGAGGTGGCGCGCTCCCGGCTGGTGAGACCGTCTCCTCCACCCTCTAACACCGCCTCCACCCTCCGTCTAACCTCCACCCTCACCCTCCAACTAACACCACCCTCACCCTCCATCTAACCTCCACCCTCACCCTCCATCTAACCTCCACCCTCACCCTCTGTCTAACACCACCTCCACTCTCTCACACCGCCTCCACCCTCTGTCTAACACCGCCTCCACCCTCCGTCTAACCTCCACCCTCACCCTCCAACTAACACCACCCTCACCCTCCAACTAACACCGCCTCCACCCTCCATCTAACACTGCCTCCACCCTCCGTCTAACCTCCACCCTCACTCTCCGTCTAACCACCACCCCCACCCTCCAACTAACCCTGAGTGTTTTACAGTATATATATAGCTGAAGTTGCACTTTATTGTATAGCTGATGTTGTGTAGCTGATGTTGTGATGTGTGTTGTGTAGCTGATGCACTGTGTGTTGCGTAGATGATGTTGTGATGTATGTTGTGTAGCTGACGCACTGTGTGTTGTGTAGCCGTGTTGTGATGTGTGTTGTGTAGCTGACGCACTGTGTGTTGTGTAGCTGATGTTGTGCTGTGTGTTGTGTAGCTAACGCACTGTGTGTTGTGTAGCTGTGTTGTGATGTGTGTTGCGATGTGTGTTGTGTAGCTGACGCACTGTGTGTTGTGTAGCTGACGCACTGTGTGTTGCGCGGCTGACGTTGTGCTGTCTGGGCGCAGGCGTACCCTGAGCGTGTGCGGAGCCAGTGGGTGAGGGAGTGGCCGGGACAGGTGGTGCTGTGCACCTCTCAGATGTTCTGGACGCTGGAGGTGCATGAAGCCATCGGGAGCGGACCAGAGGTGGGTGCTGTCTCTGCCAGAATCACACACAGCATCAATCTGTCAACACAGGTCAGATCTGACACCACAGTGAGAGGAATATATGCCATTATCTTTATCATGTCAAAATACACAGCAAAAATGACATCAATTATGGTAAAAATGTATGGTAAAAGATAAATGAACGGTGAAGCAACTTCCACACACACATTCATTCATGAGGAAACAGTACTGATCCTGGAACAGTGTCTGTGTGTCTCACTGAGTCACAGAGGAAACTGTACTGATCCTGGAACAGTGTCTGTGCGTCTCACTGAGTCACAGAGGAAACTGTACTGATCCTGGAACAGTGAGTCCCAGCTGTGCTGCTTGCTGTGCAGGGTCTGAAGCTGTACTACCAGCAGCTGCAGGAGCAGCTGAACGTCATCGTGGAGCTGGTGAGAGGAAAGCTGCCCAAACAGACCCGCACCACCCTGGGTGCCCTCGTGACCATCGACGTGCACGCCCGCGACGTCGTTATGGAGATGATTGAGAAAGGTATCTTAGACCTGAACCCTGGCCCTGTATCCTATTTTTTTGTATAATGCATGTATATATATATATATATATATATATAATTAAGTTACAATATAGCTGTGGACAAATATAGAAATCTAAAACATATTTATGCCATTTTTAAAACCAACAGCTGGCTGGGATTTTTTGGACAAAAAAGTGGATCAGTGCCTCCCTGTGAACCTTTGTGGAGCATAGTCTAAATTTAAAAGCAAAAGATTAATATTACATTATATCAATACATAATACAAGATATATTTTTTGTTTTGTCCATCTGTTGTCCATCGGCTAAGCATTGTCTGTAGGTCTACCCTTTATTTTAACATTATGCAACATTTACTTCTTTATAGTATAACAGAGCATATTATGAACATAAGTTTGACTGGATGGGGAGTTCAGTCCCTCTGGTTTGGTACTGGTGGCTCAGTAGATGGCGGGCGTCTCTTAGCTTTCAGTGCTGTGTGTCTCTGAGCTCTCAGTGCTGTGTGTCTCTGAGCTCTCAGTGCTGTGTGTCTCTGAGCTCTCAGTGCTGTGTGTGTCTGCCACAGGCGTCTCCCACGAGACAGACTTCCAGTGGCTGGCTCAGCTGCGATACTACTGGGACAACGATAACGTGCGCGTCCGCATCATCAACTGCGACGTCAAGTACGCCTACGAGTACCTGGGGAACAGCCCGAGGCTGGTCATCACCCCACTGACCGACAGGTGCTACCGCACGCTGGTGAGAGCCCAGATCACGAACGCTTTGCAACCCACTGTCCTCTCCTCAGCGGGTCTCTCCTCTCAGACACGATCCCTGTCTGTACTGCTCCCTCAGTGGTGGAATCAACTCCCCACCGAGGTTAGGGCAGCGGAATCACTGGCCATCTTCTGACGCAAACTGAAGGCCCACCTCTTCAGACTGGATCTTGGTTTCACCTCAGTCCCCACCCCATAACACCTGCTACTTGTATTACTTGCTCCTTATTTTAATTGTAGTATCATGATGTGTTTTGGATACTGATATATGGTAGTGTATGAACTTGACTTCCCTTAGTTTTCTAGGCTGTCTATTTTCAGGTTAGTGCAAGTCAACTAGGTAGCGTTAGAATGGTGCTGTGCTCACACTCAGTCTGGGAGTGTTAGCCTGGTCTGACACTGTTGCTCATTAAAATTGAATGGATACTCTCATGTTCTATTGTGATGGAAGTGGCTCTGGATAAGAAGATTTAAATGGATGTAATTTAATTTAATGTAAAAAGAAGCGAAACCCAGGCTGGATCAGAGTGTCTGCAGAATGGAAGCTTCTGTCACACTGACCCCTCCCCCCCTCTCGTCCCAGATCGGAGCGTTTTACCTGAGTCTGGGCGGAGCCCCCGAGGGCCCGGCAGGGACCGGGAAGACGGAGACCACCAAAGACCTGGCCAAGGCGTTGGCCGTGCAGTGCGTGGTGTTCAACTGCTCCGATGGCCTGGACTACCTGGCCATGGGGAAGGTGTGCTCAGCTCCACACTCTGCAGTGCTCCTCAGGAAAACACATCCACTGCTACACATTGCACTGCCCCCAGGACCCCGCACTCACACCCTGCACTACGCTGCTGTCAGAATAACACATTCATGCTCAGAGCAAAGGGGTCTGTGGTGGAGTTTGCTCAGATTTTTCCCTGCAGGAGGAGACGGGTATTTCATGCATATAAACCTCAGTTTGCATGGATGCAGGATGGTGTTTGCATTAGTGTTGGTTCTGATGCAAAGAAACTGACCTGAGTAGCATAAGACTCAGTGCCATCAGCTCAGGCTGTGAGCGTGGCTTTGGGAAGGCCCTCCTCCTCACAGAGCGGTCCGTCTGTGTGTCGCAGTTCTTCAAAGGGCTGGCGTCGTCGGGGGCCTGGGCCTGCTTTGACGAGTTTAACCGGATCGAGCTGGAGGTGCTGTCGGTGGTGGCGCAGCAGATCCTGTGCATTCAGAGGGCCATCGAGATGAAGCTGGAGTACTTCGACTTCGAGGGCACCGAGCTGCGCCTCAACCCCAACTGCTTCGTCGCCATCACCATGAACCCTGGCTATGCCGGCCGCTCCGAGCTCCCCGACAACCTGAAGGTGCCGCTCCGCTCCTCCTCTCTTTCACCCGTTTTTGTACTGTTTCCACTGTCTCCACTTTGTTGTGTTTTGATTGTCTATAGTTTCTCTTCTTTTTTCTTTCTTTTTCTCTCTTATTTTTCTCCTTTCCATTCTTTGTGTTTTTTCTTGTCGTTTTTTTTTTTATTCTGTTCTTTCTGTTTCTCTGTCTTTCACTCCTCCTGTCCCCTCTCTCTGTTGCTGTAGCAGCCGTGTGATTGACATCTGTCCCTCTCCCCAGGTGCTGTTCCGCACGGTGGCCATGATGGTTCCTAACTACGCCCTGATTGCAGAGATCTCCCTGTACTCCTACGGCTTCCTGAACGCCAAGCCGCTGTCAGTGAAGATCGTTATGACCTACAGGCTGTGCTCCGAGCAGCTGTCCTCTCAGTTCCACTACGACTACGGCATGCGCGCAGTCAAAGCCGTCCTGGTGGCAGCAGGAAACCTCAAACTCAAGTTCCCCGACGAGAACGAGGATATTCTTGTGAGAATGAAAACAGAGCCATTCTGCAAATTTATTATATTTATTGACATTTGTGTGTATGTTTGTGTGTAAACTATACTCATAGGGGTGTTGTTGGACTGATTTGGCACAGTTGATAGACTTACACATTGGCACTTAGTGGTATTTAGATCTTCACTATGGTGCTGGTCAATAGAGCTCTCTGTGATGCAGTGGTACAGTTTAAGGATATGTGTGTGCACTGTGGGTCATGTGACCTGATCCCCTGTACTTATACACCTGGCTGGGTGAGAGTGCTGCAGAATAAATGTTAATGTCATTGACAGTTTGAGTGTTTTTTTTCTTGTAATTTCAGCTTCTTCGCTCCATCAAGGATGTGAATGAGCCAAAGTTTCTGTCTCATGACATTCCTCTGTTCAACGGGATCACGAGTGACCTGTTCCCTGGCATCTCCCTGCCTGTGGCAGACTATAAGGTCAGGACCTCTCCTCTTTAACTCAGCCAGCTCTCACTTTCTGCTGCTCTCCCTCACTGCTCTCTGCTGCTCTCCCTCACTGCTGCTCTCCCTCACTGCTCTCTGCTGCTCTCCCACACTGCTGTCTGCTGCTCTCCCTCACTGCTTTCTGCTGCTCTCCCTCACTGCTGCTCTCCCTCACTGCTGCTCTCTCTCCCTCACTGCTCTCTGCTGCTCACCCTCACTGCTCTGTACTGTGTTCCTGGTTGCAGCTGTTCCTGGCCTGTGCAGAGGAGTGTTGTGCACAACACAACGTGCAGCCAGTGCAGGTCTTCCTGGAGAAGATGATTCAGACCTACGAGATGATGATCGTTCGGCATGGGTGGGTGTTGCAAGTCCGCCCATATTATTGCAATATGTTATTCATTTCAATTTTTCCTTTATCTCATCACTGATAATCACAAAACAGTCTAAATGTGATGCACAGTGCAGTTTGAATGCTTCGCAGTGCAGGTTGAATGCTTCACAGTGACTGTGGTTTGAAGGCCTGAGCTGCTCTGCTGGTGTGTTAGGTTCATGCTGGTAGGAGAGCCGTTTGCTGGAAAGACCAAAGTGCTGCATGTTCTGGCTGACACTCTGACTCTGATGAACGAGAGGGGGTACAACGAGGAGGAGAGAGTGCAGTACAGCACCGTCAACCCCAAGTCCATCACCATGGGCCAGCTCTTCGGCCAGTTCGACCCGGTGTCCCACGAGGTGAGGGGACACCTGTTCGTCTGCAGCCTGCTCCTCACTGACCCCGCCCCCTCTCTAACCCTCTCACTGACCCCGCCTGACCCCGCCCCCTCTAACCCCCTCACTGACCCCGCCCCAACTGACCCCGCCCCCTCCCTAACCCCCCCACTGACCCCGCCCCCTCTGCCTCTCCCTGTGCGTCTCCCAGTGGACTGACGGCATCGTGGCCAACATGTTTCGGGAGTTTGCATCCTCCGAGTCGCCGGACCGCAAGTGGGTGGTATTCGACGGCCCCATCGACACGCTGTGGATCGAGAGCATGAACACAGTGCTGGACGACAACAAAAAGGCAAGACTCTGGGCTCCCGTGCCCTGCCCCGACACCCGAACTGAAAAGCCGCACGCAGATACAGTACTGGTGCATGCAGATGCCAGAGAGAGCAGTTGACACCACCCTGCAGCATATTGCCGCTTGGTTTTCTGTGTTATCTGTCATCTGTCCCTGGTTCCAGAAAGCTTTGCAGAGTCAGCGTTCTCAGCTCAGGTAACCTGAATGTGTTTCTCCCCAGCTGTGTCTGATGAGCGGGGAGATCATCCAGATGTCCAATCAGATGAGCCTCATCTTTGAAGCCATGGATCTGTCCCAAGCCTCTGTATGTACCTCAGACAGGCAGGCTCACACACGGCTCACACACAGCTCACACACAGCTCACACACGGCTCACTCACAGCTCACACACCGCTCACACACGGCTCACACACAGCTCACACACGGCTCACACACAGCTCACTCACAGCTCACACACAGCTCACTCACAGCTCACACACACACAGCTCACACAGCTCACACACCGCTCACTGACAGCTCACTCACAGCTCACACACAGCTCACACAGCTCACTCACAGCTCACGCTCACACACAGCTCACTCACAGCTCACACACAGCTCACTCACAGCTCACACACGGCTCACACACGGCTCACACACGGCTCACACAGCTCACTCACGGCTCACACACAGCTCACTCACGGCTCACACACAGCTCACTCACAGCTCACACACAGCTCACACACCGCTCACACACAGCTCACTCACAGCCACACACGGCTCACACACAGCTCACACACCGCACACACAGCTCAGGCTCACCACAGCTCACACACAGCTCACACACAGCTCACACACAGCTCACACACGGCTCACACACAGCTCACACACGGCTCACACACAGCTCACACACAGCTCACACCGCCACAGCTCACTCACGGCTCACACACGGCTCACACACAGCTCACACACCGCTCACACACAGCTCACACAGCTCACACACAGCTCATGCACAGCTCACACACAGCTCACACAGCTCACTCACAGCTCACACACAGCTCACACACAGCTCACGCACAGATCATGCACAGCTCACACACAGCTCATGCACAGTTCATAAATGGTTCTGTCTTGCAATTTGATTGGTGGATTGGTTCTGTGATTGTCATTTGATTGGTGGATTGGTTCTGTGATTGTCATTTGATTGGTGGGTTGGTTTTGTGATTGGCATTTGATTGGTGGATTGGTTCTGTGATTGGCATTTGATTGGTGGATTGGTTCTCTGTTGTGTCCCCAGCCTGCAACAGTCAGCCGCTGTGGGATGATCTACATGGAGCCGTCTCAGCTGGGCTGGGAGCCCATCCTGACGTCCTGGCTCAACACCCTGCCCGAGCTGCTGCAGGCACCCGAAAACTCCACCCTGCTCACTGAGCTCTTCCATTGGCTGCTGCCCCCATCACTCAGGATGCTGCGCAAGAGCTGCCGGGTGGGTGTCTCGCCTGTAACCCCTCCCCCTTCTCATCGCAGAACTCTGGAACAGTGCCTGAGTATCGCTGAAGGACCGCCTCTTTTCTCACGAGTCTCCTCCCCTGCAGGAAGTGGTCTCCACAAGCAACAGCAACGTGATGGTGTCCCTGACACGCCTCTTCCAGATGCTGCTGGCCGAGCCTCTGCAGCAGAGCTCCGCCAGCAAGAACATCCGCACCTGGATCATGGTGAAGACCCGCTCTGGGCACCTGCTTCTTAGTAGCTTTTTTAAACAGCATGCAGAACGTTTGGAGGTCTCTGCTATTGCTTTACGAGCTCTGACAGTCTACAGAGAATCTCTTTGTTTCGGTGAGGTGAGTGACGGCTTCTCTCCTCTCCTCCTGCAGGGGGCGTTTGCCTTCTCGCTGGTGTGGTCAGTGGGTGGCAGCTGTGACAGGGATGGCAGGGAGAGGTTTGACGGCTTCCTGAGGGAAATCCTCTCTGGGACGATGGAAGAGCACCCGATCCCCGAAGAGGTGGGGAAGTGGGAGTGCAACTTCGAGGAGAAGGGTCTGGTGTACGACTACTCCTTCGAGGTAAAGCGTGAGGCCATGTGACTGCAGCACAATCCAATCAGCAGTCCTCACTCACTCCAGTCCTCTGAAACGCTGTCTCCTCCTTCCAGTTCAAAGGTCGCGGTCGCTGGGTCCCGTGGAACGATGCAATCAAGAACATCAACCTGGGTGACAAGAATACCAAAGTGCAGGACATCATCGTCCCCACCATAGACACAGTGCGCTACACATACCTGATGGACCTCTGCATTGAGTATGGAACGTAAGCCAGCCGCCACCTGGTGCTGCCTCTGCTGGATCACAGCTCTGTGCGCTGAGCAAGGCTGGTCTGCATGGAGTGCATTAACAGACATGCTTAACATGGTGTAACACATCCACGTTTCATACACTCATTTATGAACTGATTTTGCTTCACCTACGGCAGATTGTGTGGATGTTTTGTGTGTGAGGTTGTGTGTGAGTTAGCAGTCTTGTGTGGATGTTCTGTGGGTGATACTGTGTGTGAGTTAGCAGTGTTCTGTGAGTTGTGTGTGAGCTGGTAGTCTTGTGTGGAGAGTGGTCTGTGAGTGACCCTGTCGTGTGTTTTTGCAGGCCGCTGCTCTTTGTGGGCCCGACCGGTACGGGCAAGTCTGTGTACGTGAAGGAGAAACTCATGAACAACCTGGACAAGGACCGCTACCTGCCCTTCTTCATCAACTTCTCAGCCCGCACCAGTGCCAACCAGAGCCAGGTAACACCTGACACCCTGGAGCAATCACAGAAACACTCAACACTCAACCCAACACAATCCCCACCAATCTCACTCCCTCTCCTTTCTCTGCTACATCAAAAATGGCACATTAATAATATTAATCAACAAAAATAATAAGAAAATAATAGATACCTCCATTTTTGTCCTTTTCTCTCTGTATTGTTCTCTGTCATTCTCCCACCCTTCCCCCCTCTCTCTCTCCCTCCCTCTATCTCTCTCCCCTCTGCTGTCTCTCTCTGCTGCTGTTCTGTAGAACATTATCATGTCTCGGTTGGATAAGAGGCGGAAGGGTGTGTTTGGTCCCCCCATGGGGAAGCAGTGTGTGATTTTTGTGGATGATATGAACATGCCGGCGTTGGAGCAGTTTGGAGCCCAGCCTCCCGTGGAGCTGCTGAGGCAGTACTTCGACCACGGGAACTGGTGAGACTGACATGGCCATGCACACCTGACAGACATCACCACACACACCTGACTGACATCACCACACACACCTGACCATCATCACCACACACACCTGACAGACATCACCACACACACCTGACAGACATCACCACACACACCTGACCATCATCACCACACACACCTGACAGACATCACCACACACACCTGACTGACATCACCACACACACCTGACCATCATCACCACACACACCTGACCGACATCACCATACACACCTGACCGTCATCACCACACACACCTGACAGACATCACCATACACACCTGACCATCATCACCACACACACCTGACAGACATCACCATACACGCCTGACCATCATCACCACACACACCTGACCATCATCACCACACACACCTGACAGACATCACCATACACACCTGACCATCATCACCACACACACCTGGGCATTGCCACGCACACCTCCGCAGACACCTCTACACCGCCAGCCCTACGCAGTCTCCCTGGTTGTGTCTTTTCACATGTGCTGCAGGCTGCAGTGTCTGCAGGATTTTTTTCAGTCTGATAATTAATCACCAGTGCGTTCCCTGGCCATTTCTGAGAGCGTTAGTGGTTTTGGAATGTAAAGTCCCTGATACAGCAATGCATTCCATTTATAACACAGTCCCATGTGTCTGTGTGACTGCTGTAGGTACGACCTGAAGGACACCACTAAGATCACGCTAGTGGATCTGCAGCTGATCTCGGCTATGGGGCCTCCTGGTGGCGGGAGGAACGCAGTGACCCCACGTTTCCTGCGACATTTTAACATCTGCAGCATCAACACCTTTAGTGACAGCACGATGGTGCACATCTTCTCCAACATCGTCAGCTTCTACCTGCGCAACAACCAGTTCCCACCCGAGTACTTCACCATCGGCAACCAGATTGTGGTGGCAACGATGGACGTGAGTTCCAGTTTGCCGCTTAATTATCACTGTGTTCACAGCTTTAGAATGAATTCTCTGTCACTACAGTGGCTTATTTGGGGATATTTTCTGACACACACATCATCCATATTCAAGCCTTAGTTAGTGAGCAAGAGAGTGAATGAGTGAGAGAGTGAATGAATGAGTGAGAGAGTGAATGAGTGAGAGAGTGAATGAGTGAGTGAGTGAGGTCAGATGACTTTGCTGTTGCCTCCGTTTTGTCTGCAATTGCTGTAGTACTTTGAAAGGGCAGCAGGGAGGAAATTATTATCTAAACATAAGTCACCATAAACTGCTGCAATGTAATACAATATTTCAAGTAAGCATACACTGTATACATAACCATATACTTAAGTACTCGTGTGTTTTTGTGTGTTAAACTGTGTGTTAAACATACAGCAGTATTGCTCTCACAGTCACAGCAGGTTATAATTTTCTGTCCTGCTGCAGGTGTACAAGCAGGCTATGGAGAATCTGCTGCCCACCCCAGCCAAGTCTCATTACACCTTCAACCTGCGGGACTTCTCCCGCGTCATCCAGGGCTGCTTGCTGCTGAAGAGGGAGTCCCTGGAGAGCAAGCACACCATGATCCACCTGTTTGTGCACGAGGTCTTCCGCGTCTTCTACGACCGGCTGGTGGATGACAAGGACCGTGAGTGGCTCTACCAGCTCATGAACAGCATTGTGAAAGAGCACTTCAAGGAGAACTTCGACGCGGTGTTCGGATACCTGAAACAAGACAACAGGCCTGTAAGCCATCAGACTGCTGAGTGTGTTTCTGTGTTGTGCCGAGAAGTAGCTCTGTGCTCAGAGGGAGTAGCTGATCACACTAATTCTAATTCTGCACTGATTGTGCAAAGCATAGCACTAGCACGTTAACCTAGTTAGCTGAGGGCAGGAAAGGAGTGCAGACGTCCTTGTAAGTCAGAGGGTCGGAAAGCCACTCTGTATAAGAGCATCTGCCCAACAAATGTATAACAGTAATAATTATAATAAATAACAGTGCTAGACAGGTGTACTGCACGAAACATGATCACTGTGTGCCCTCTTCGGACAGCTCTGTGAGGAGGACTTGAGGAACCTGCTTTTTGGGGACTACATGAACCCCGACCTGGAGGATGACGAGAGGCTGTACGCTGAGGTGCCCTCCATGGACAGCTTCGGCCAGGTGGTGGAGTTCTGTCTGGACGAGTATAACCAGACCAACAAGAACCGTATGAACCTGGTCATCTTCCGGTAAGCCTGTGTTTCTGTGAAGCACAGCAACCGCAGTGAAAAGAGGTTACCATGTGAAATACTCGCAGAGTAAAGCACAGAGGTGTGAAGGGAAGCAGGTGAAGGTGCTGGTGTCTGTGCTGCAGGTACGTCCTGGAGCACCTGTCCCGGATCTGCCGGGTGCTGAAGCAGCCCGCGGGAAATGCCCTGCTGGTGGGGGTGGGCGGCAGTGGGCGGCAGTCTCTCACACGCCTCGCAACCTCCATGGCCAAAATGACCCTGTACCAGCCCGAGATCTCCAAGAGCTACGGCATGAACGACTGGAGAGAGGACCTCAAGGTGTCTGCTCAGCTGCCAGTTCCTGAGAAACCTTTTAACCCTAAAATAGCATCACTGACCACCTTAAATAAATAAATGTGAACTGTGTGCTGTGCTCTGACTGTGTCCTGACTGTGTCATGATTGTGTTGTGACTGTGCTACAACCATCGTGACTGTGCTGTGACTGTGCTATGACTGTCATGGCTTTACTGTGACTGTGTTGTGACTGTGTTGTGATTGTACTGTTACTGTGTTTAGACTGTGTCGTGACTGTGCTGTGTCTGTGTTGTGACTGCGTTGGGACTCTGTTGTGACTGTGTTGTGATTGTGGTGTGACTGCGTCATGGCTATATTGTGACTGTGTTAATTGTGTTGTAACTGCTGTGACTGTGTTGTGTTCTGTGTGCAGCGCCTGTTGAAGAGCGCAGGTATGAAGGGGGAGAAGACGGTGTTCCTGCTCACTGATGCGCAGATCAAGGAGGAGGCCTTCCTGGAGGATGTGGACAGTCTGCTGAACACAGGCGAAGTGCCCAACATCTTCGCTGTGGACGAGAAGCAGGAGATCATGGAGGTAACACCTCTCCGTCTCTTCATAAAAAATACACTTTTACTTTTCTTTCTAATTCGTTTTTTATTTTTATTTTCATGTGTAAATACTACATACAGTTAATAAAACCCTTATGTGAGCATAAACGTAAGAGTGGTGTTTACCAGCCTGTCTGTCTGTCTGTCTGTCTGTCCCCCCGGCCCCGCCCCCAGGCCGTGCGCCCCATCGCTCAGGCGGGGAACAAAGACGTGGAGTTGAGCCCGCTGTCGCTCTTTGCCTTCTTCGTGACACGCTGCAGGGAGAACCTGCACATCGTGGTAGCCTTCAGCCCCATCGGAGACGCCTTCCGAAACCGCCTGCGCCAGTTCCCCTCCCTCATAAACTGCTGCACCATCGACTGGTTCCAGGTCAGTTACCTGGACAACAGGGGCAGTGCACAGCTGCAGCCAGTGCACTCAGTGCCTGTAGAGTCCTGTAACACAGACCTGATCACAGCCCTCTGACAGACTGTGACAGCAAAACCTGCCATCAGCAGTGACTAAAACCAAAGGAAACACACTGGAATGCTTTAGTTTTATTTGTTTAGCTGAAGCTCTCCTATATTATATTATGATTATCTGTTCTAAATCCACCTTTGAATTCGCCTTTCCCCGGCTGCATTTCCTAGCCCTGGCCAGAGGAGGCGCTAGAGCGAGTGGCCAACAAGTTCCTGGAGACTCTGGAGCTGAGTGACCACGAGCGGCAGGAGGTGGTGCCCATCTGCAAGACCTTCCACACCTCGGCCATCGAGCTCTCCCACAAGTGAGTGCAGTGTGCTGCGGCTCCACCAGGGGGCCTCGTCACTCAGAGACTGACGTGAGGCTTGCGTGTGCTCTCAGGTTCCTGTCCGAGCTGGGTCGTCATAACTACGTGACGCCCACGTCGTACCTGGAGCTCATCGCTGCCTTCCGCCAGCTCCTCACCCAGAAGCGCGACGCGGTGATGAAGGCGAAGAAGAGGTACACCAACGGCCTGGACAAGCTGGCCTTCGCTGAGTCCCAGGTACTGTCCACCAGCAGAAAATCACATGCTTCATATTTCAGAAGTGTTAGATATTTAAATATTTAGCCCTTTGTTACTGTTATGTTCTCAAGATGTGCATGATCGACTTATCTCTCCATCCACCAATGGGAATGAGTCTGCTTGAAATAATGTAGCTGTGCTGCAGCAGAGGGTAGCAGTAATGCAGCAGAGGGTAGCAGTAATGCAGCAGACGGTAGCAGTAATGCAGCAGAGGGTAGTGGGTTGCGCTGGTGCTCAGTAATGCAGCAGACGGTGGTCCGCAGGTGGGAGAGATGAAGACAGAGCTGGTGGACCTGCAGCCCAAGCTGGAGCTGGCCAAGGTGGAGAACACCAACATGATGAAGGTAAGTTTCAGCTTCATCCTCTGCACTGTTTCATACACAGCATGCATTATTATTAGCATCTAAAACAGTAGCTAACAGTAAGAGTACCTGGCTCTGGAGGTTCAGAGCAGTGACTCACATGCAGGCTCCCCACCCATCACCAGCCACACTCTGATGTGTCTGTTTCCATGGCGATGTACCTGCAGGTGATAGAGGTGGAGTCGGTGCAGGTGGAGGCTAAGAGTAAGCTGGTGCGGGTGGATGAGGAGGCGGCCACGCTGAAGGCCAACGAGGCTCAGGCCCTGAAGGACGAGTGTGAGAGCGACCTCGCCGAGGCCATCCCAGCCTTAGAGGCCGCCCTCTCCGCCCTCAACACGCTCAAGGTACACAGCTGCGCAACTGCTCCAACGCTCAAGTCCTCCAACACTCCAACACTCCACGCCCATGGTCACGGTCACCGTGTATCACCACATTGTCTTGTCGCTACGGAAACAGTCGTGGATTAAGTGATGCATTAAGCTAAATTAATGAAACGTGATATTTACTGAGGAATTAAGATGTCTTTGCGTGTTTGCAGCCCTCTGATGTGACCATAGTAAAGTCCATGAAGAACCCTCCCTCAGGGGTGAAGCTGGTGATGGCGGCCGTGTGCGTGATGAAGGAGATTAAACCCGAAAAGATCGCCGATCCGGCAGGAACCGGACAGAAGGTCAGAGAGCAGAGAATCTGACAGACACATTAAAAAAAAAACGCACAGAACTAGAACACCTTTTTATCATAATGTGGATTCTAGATGGAAGCAAAGAGTTTGAATCACACCTGACTCTAGTTGTAAATGTGGGCTTGGTGATGTCACTCACACCTTAGAGACCATCTGACTAAGCTCATCTGAGGTTTTTAACCTTTTAACTGATTTCAGCAGACTGTTTGAGGAAGCCATGGAAAAAACATTATTAATTCTCTTCCCTCCCAACAGATTCTTGACTACTGGGGTCCGAGCAAGAAGCTTCTGGGGGACATGAACTTCCTGAGGGACTTGAAGGAGTACGACAAGGACAACATCCCCGTGAGTCAGGACATTCCAGCCATGTCCCGCTGTTCTGTGTTTACCTGAGTCATTGGGACATGCTCCTGTGACAGAGTCACTCTGTCATCACCACTGTAAGAACTGCGTTTCTGATAAAAATCAGTTGGTGCCTCTCTGAATGTGGTTGATTGTGGCTGATATCTGTTTGAACGAGGATGATGTCACTTTGATTGTGGTTGAATTCATGTTGACTGTGGTTGATATCACTCTGATTGTGGTTGATATCATGTTGACTGTGGTTGATATCACTCTGATTGCGGTTGATATCATGTTGACTGTGGTTGATATCACTCTGGTTGTGGTTGATATCATGTTGTCTGTGGATGATATCACTGATTGTGGTTAATATCATGTTGACTGTGGTTGATATCGCTCTGATTGTGTTTCTCCTGTTTGTGGCAGGTGCCGGTGATGACTAAGATCCGTAGTGAGTACATGACGAACCCGGACTTTGACCCCTCCAAAGTGGCCAAGGCCTCGTCTGCAGCCGAGGGTCTGTGTAAATGGATCACAGCCATGGAGGTGTACGACAGAGTGGCCAAGGTGGGTGTGAGGCCTGCTGCAGCGGACAGCCCCGAACGCCGGGGGCTGCGCGGTGGTCACGCCCCTCTGCTCGTCTCCCCCGCAGGTGGTCGCTCCGAAGAAGGCGAACCTGCTGGAGGCCCAGGAGTCGCTGGCCACCACCATGGCCCTGCTGAACGAGAAGAGGGCGGAGCTGAAGGAGGTGGAGGACCGGCTGGCCTCCCTGCAGCGCACCTTCGAGGAGAAGACGGAGGAGAAGGCGCAGCTGGAGCTGCAGGTGGAGCTGTGCGCCAGTAAGCTGGAGAGGGCGGAGAAGCTGATCGGAGGCCTGGGAGGAGAGAAGACCAGGTAAGCCCCGCCCCCAGTGTCACCGCTGTGTTTCCATCTCTCAGACACTAACAGAAAATGATGAGTTTAATCTCACAATCCGCATGCACACCTAAGCCTACAGAGCCTGTCTGCATGTGTAACAGACACTCTCCACACTCTAAGAGAGTGTGTCTCTGTCCATAACGGTGGCTCTGGATACTCCGTAGGTGAACTTGTCTGCCCCCTGCAGGTGGTCCAAGGCTGCTGACGACCTGCAGAACACCTATGATAACCTGACGGGCGACGTGCTGATCTCTGCTGGAGTGATCGCCTACCTGGGGGCGTTCACCTCTGCTTTCCGCCAGGACTGCTCCAGGGCGTGGACCAAACTCTGCAAGGTGCCCCCCACCCCCTGCCCTCTCTATAGCTGCTGTTTCATACTGTTCCAAAGTCTACCATAGGGGGAAACTCAGGTATGACTTACTGAATGGAGAACCTCTATAGGGGGAGTCTGTAGCATAGTGGATAAGGAGCATTACTCATACCCGAAAGTTTGCCGGTTTGATTCCACGCTGTGGCACTGCTGCTGTACCCTTGGGCAAGGTACTTAACCCACGATTGCCTCAGTAAATATTCAGCTGTATAAATGGATAACATTTGGACAACTGTAACTGATGTAAGTCTCTCTGGATAAGCCTACTAAATGCCAGTAATGTAATGTAATGTAACTAATCTGAGAGGGGGCAGGCAGCTGGCGTGACTGAGATATCAGCTGCTTAGCAGTGATACAGAGTCTGATTGTGAATGATATGATAAAGAGCCTGCTTTAGTGTGAGTGAATCTGCTTCTGTTTTCGAACCCGTTTCCAGTCCAGAGACATCCCTTCCTCGGATGACTTCTCTCTGAGTAAAACCCTGGGTGACCCCATTAAGATCCGTGCCTGGAACATCGCGGGCCTCCCCACGGACAGCTTCTCCATCGACAACGGCGTCATCGTCAGCAACTCCCGCAGATGGTGTGTCACGCACACACACTTGCACAGTCTGAGCTGATATAACAGAATAATGCCTACATCTGCAGGCAGTAAAACCAGGGAAAATAAAACAGCCAGGCCATACTGATTCTAGCTCTGAGTTATCATCATGATGGAGATAAATCATAACGATGGAAGCATTTGGTAATGATGGAGGCAACTGATAATGGTGGAGATAAATTGATAATAAGTTAGGTATTTGATAATAATGTATATGTTTGATAATAATGGAGGTTTTGGATAATGATGTAGGCGTATGATAATGATAGAGGTATTTGGTAATGAGTCGGCTCTGTCTGACTCCTGTCTGGCCCCTAGGCCTCTGATGATCGACCCGCAGGGTCAGGCGAATAAGTGGGTGAAGAACTCAGAGAAGGACAACAACCTGAGTGTGATCAAGCTGACAGACAGCGACTACATGCGGACCCTGGAGAACTGCATCCAGTTCGGAACCCCCCTGCTGCTGGAGAACGTGGGCGAAGAGCTGGACCCATCTCTGGAGCCTCTGCTGCTCAAACAGACCTTCAAACAGGGTGCGGCACAGCGCTAACGCCTTCAAACAGGGTGCGGCACAGCGCTAACACCCTCAAACACAGCGCTAACACCTTCAAACACAGCGCTAACACCTTCATACACAGCGCTAACACCCTCAAACACAGCGCTAACACAGCGCTAACACCTTCAAACACAGCGCTAACGCCTTCAAACACAGCGCTAATGCCTTCAAACACAGCGCTAACATACCGCTAACACCCTCAAACACAGCGCTAACACAGCGCTAACACAGCACTAACACCTTCAAACACAGCGCTAACGCCTTCAAACACAGCGCTAACATACCGCTAACACCCTCAAACACAGCGCTAACACAGCGCTAACACCTTCAAACACAGCGCTAACAGCACTCATGCCTTCAAACACAGCGCTAACACCCTCAAACACAGCACTAACACCCTCAAACACAGCGCTAACACAGCGCTAACACCTTCAAACACAGCGCTAACACCCTCAAACACAGCGCTAACGCCTTCAAACACAGCCCCAACGCCTTCAAACTGGGTACGGCAAAGTGCTAACACCTTCAAACAGGGTATGTCACCGTTATGTACGACACTGTTATCTTGACTGTTATCAGTGATATTGTTTATTCGGGTGGCTGACTCCTTACCAGCTGTTTTTAGAATTTAGCAGAAGGTGTCACATGCCCTTCTCTCATAGGGCATTATGGAAACATCAGCTCTTCCATGTTTGTTTTTCACATGCAGGAGGCATGGACTGTATCCGTCTGGGGGAGAGTGTGATCGAGTACTCGTGCGATTTCCGCTTCTACATCACCACCAAGCTGAGGAACCCGCACTACCTGCCCGAGCTGGCCACCAAGGTGTCCCTGCTCAACTTCATGATCACCCCTGAGGGGCTGGAGGACCAGCTGCTGGGCATCGTAGTCGCCAAGGAGAGGTGGGCGTGGCGCCGACACCTCACTGACATCACTCACTGAAACCCTGTATCCAGGGCAGCCCGCTGGAGTGCACTGTTCCATGCCAGACATTTGGTGGTAAAAACATGTTGGACTACCACTTTCTCTAAGAGATTTTGATAGGTACCTGAAGGTTGTAATGCTGTTTGGGTTTGAATGAGTTTTTAGGGAAAGCTTAGTCTGAGAAGAGGAGCATTTAGTCATGTGTTGATACCATTCAGAACATCCAGGCACTGTGAAAAGACAGAAACACCTGTGAGGTCAGCATTTGTTGAGACCTGGCAGCTCGTTGAGAGGAGTGATGGATAGGCCTGTTCCTCAGAGCCCAGGAGGGTGAAACAAGGGGAGGTGCAGAGGGATGTGTCAGGGCGTGTCTCTCTCTAGGCCAGAGCTGGAGGAGGAGAGAAACGCCCTCATCCTGCAGTCCGCTGCCAACAAGAAGCAGCTGAAGGAGATCGAGGACAAGATCCTGGAGACGCTGCAGTCCTCTGAGGGAAACATCCTGGAGGACGAGAGTGCCATCCAGATCCTCGACTCCGCCAAGATCATGTCCAACGAGATCAGCAAGAAGCAGCAGAGAGGAGAGAGAGAGAGAGAGAGAGAGAGAGAGAGAGAGAGACAGAGAGAGAGAGAGAGAGAGAGACAGAGAGAGGGAGAGAGAGAGAGAGAGAGAGAGAGAGAGAGAAAGAGAGAGAGAGAGAGAGAGAGAGAGAGAGAGAGAGAGGGGAATGATGGGACAGTGTGCATGAGAGGGGAGGGCAGAGTGACCCTGTACAGAGTGTGATGTAACTTCCCTCATCTCTCCCGCTCAGATTGCTGAAAAGACGGAGATAAAGATAGCCGAATCGAGAGAGGGCTACAGGGCCATCGCCAAGCACTCCTCCATCCTGTTCTTCAGCATCGCTGACCTGGCCAACATCGACCCCATGTACCAGTACTCCCTCACCTGGTTCGTCAATCTCTACATCAGCTCCATCCAGGAGAGGTGAGGCTCTAACCACACCAAGGGCTCTAACCCTAACCCTTAAGCCTAACCCTAACCCTAACCCCTAACCTCTACATCAGCTCCATCCAGGAGAGGTGAGGCTCTAACCACACCAAGGGCTCTAACCCTAACCCTTAAGCCTAACCCTAACCCTAACCCCTAACCTCTACATCAGCTCCATCCAGGAGAGGTGAGGCTTTAACCACATGATTTCATGCATCATAAGTGCCCCAGCATTTCTGCTGAAGAAATAAATAATCCTGCATTTTCTACATTCGCACTTTGATTGAATCCAGGGGGAAGTCCAAGGTGTTGGAGAAGAGGCTGAGATTCCTGATAGACCACTTCACCTACAACCTGTACTGCAATGTGTGCCGCTCGCTGTTTGAGAAGGACAAACTCCTCTTCTCCTTCCTGCTGTGCTCCAACCTCCTCCTGTGAGTCCCTCCCACTTTCCCTTACTCATTCTGGATTGGCTGAGAGATGGCCGTGTGACCTGTGTTACTCCTTACATCACAGTGCAGAATATAAAAGGACAGCGTGACGTTATTGTCACTTTCCTGGTTATAGGCGCAATAAAGAGGAAATCAGTTCCATTTTCCTTTTCTTGCTTAATATGTTGTGCACCTTACTGAATTACATACCTGAGAAGCAGACCTGTGAATTTATTCATTTTCTAAAGTACTGGAAAAGCTTTGGCAGATCTGGAAGGTTTGGAAAGGGTTCCTTTTAATTTGACATTGTTACTGGCTGGGTAGCTTCCTAGAAATACAGTTAGCGATCTCCTGAGCTGCAGTATGAATGCCCCACCGAAATACCCTGAATTCTTTGTGTAAAGCTACTGTATCTGCTTGTTACAAAGGAGTAACCAAATATATTTAGGAAATACATTTCAAAGGTTAGTTAGTAAGACATATTTAAAACAATGATGTGAAAAGGATATTTGTCCCATTAGTCCTTTGGTAAATATTACAGGAGCAAAAACTTGATGTTATATTAAGCAGCTCAGTTTGGTACAGTTGGGCCAAGCCCATGGCAGTGTAAGTCCAGCCAACTATCTCACAAAAGTAAACTCGGTTTACATCTTCTCCACAAACCCAAATGCATTGAAATATTGTACAAAATATAAATAAAACTGAGGGCAAAGTACAGTACTGTCCTGAGCTGCCACTATAAGTGAATTGCCACCATCATGTCTGTGCAGTACTTGCTCTCACCAGAGTAAAGGAGATTACATCAGAGTAGTGTTAGGCCTTACCTGCTCTCCCTTGAGGGCTCTCCCCTGAGGGCTCTCCCCTGAGGGAGATCGCATCAGAGGAGTGACACACTGCACCTCCTCTCCCCAGGGCGAGAGGGGAGATCGAGTATTCGGAGTTCATGTTCCTCCTGACGGGTGGGGTGGGTCTGCAGAACACCATTCCCAACCCCGACCCCAGCTGGCTGCAGGACAGGAGCTGGGACGAGATCTGCAGAGCCAGCGACCTGCCCGGCCTGCAGGGACTGCGGTAACACACACACACACACACACACACACACACACACACACACACACACACACACACACACACACTCACACTCACACACACACTACACTCACACACACACACACACACACACACACACACACACACACACAAACACACGCACGCACGCACGCACGCACACACACACACAAACACTCACACACACACACACACACACACACAAACACACACACACTCACACTCACACACACACACACACACACACACACACACACACACACACACAAACACACACTCACACACACACACACACACACACACACACTCACACACACACACACACACACACACACATACACACAACTGCAGGGGCTGAGGTACTGTATATACACACACTGCAGCAGACACAGGGCCACTGTTTTGCTGTGTTTTTCGCACATCCTCATTTTAAATGATAAGAAGACCTTATTACAGAAGAAGACATTGCCTTCAAACTGTTAAATTATCCCTTTGATCCTGAAAATGGGTGTTTAATAATTCAAATTTCTGACTCAAGAATGTAAAAAATACCAGAGAAACATACCATATGTCTTACAAACAGCATGAAAAAGATGCTTATTTTTTCACTGATAATAATATTTTCTTATACCTTTATACTTTTTTGTTCAGGGAGTATTTCAGCCAGAATCCAGATGGTTTCCACCTGATCTATGACAGTAAAGAGCCGTATAATGTGCGTCTGCCGGGCCACTGGGCTGACAAACTCAACGATCTTCAGAAGATGATCGTCTTCCGCTGCCTCAGACCCGACAAGGTCAGAACCGGAACCTGAGCCGGAACCCGAGCCACAACCCCCCCGCCTCGAGAGGAGACTTGTATCACAAAATGAGATTATGTATTTATTAATTTTTGTGATGCTGTAGTAGGGACAGAATCGTCATGTTTTACTTTTTGAATTATGCCTGATCTGCACCCATCCCTGTCAGATAAGCTGCTGTTATACAGTATCCCTCAGAAACCGCTGACTGGCCTTGCTTCTCTGCTGCTCACAGATTGTTCCAGCGATCACTAATTACGTGACTGAGAACCTGGGGAAGATCTTCGTGGAGCCCCCGCCGTTTGACCTGGCTAAGAGCTACATGGACTCCAACTGCACGGTGCCCCTGGTGTTCGTGCTGTCCCCAGGGGCCGACCCCATGGCCAGTGAGTGCTGCTGTCTGCGCAGAGATGCACAGAGATGCGCAGAGGCACACAGAGATGCTGTAACTGCACGTCTCACTGCCGGCTCCCTCTCTCTCAGGCCTGCTGAAGTTTGCCAACGACAGGGACATGGGCGGGGCCAAGTTCCAGTCCATCTCACTGGGGCAGGGCCAGGGTCCCATCGCCGCACGAATGATCTGCTCCGCCATGAAGGAGGGCACCTGGGTGTGTCTGCAGAACTGCCACCTGGCCGTGTCCTGGATGTCCACCCTGGAGAAGATCTGCGAGGACCTGAGTCCAGAGACCTGCCACTCTGACTTCCGCCTCTGGCTCACCAGCTACCCCTCCCCCAAGGTGCCGAGCAACACAGCAGACAATCAGACTGGCCCCCTGACCCTCTGACCTGCTGACTGACCCAGCGACACATCAACCAATCAGACTGGCCCTCTGACCCTCTGACCTGCCGACTGACCTAATCAACATACACAGGCCCCACCAACAGACAAACTGATTGACAAGCCGAGACAGCCTGACCAACCCATAACCTGACAAACCATCAGACCTGCTGATTTTGGTGACAATACTGACTGACTGATTTAAGCGCTGAGTGGCTGACTGCACTCAAACCTGTGTTTGCTGTGACCCTGTGCTGCTTTGTGTCCTCAGTTCCCAGTGACCATCCTGCAGAATGGTGTGAAGATGACCAATGAGCCCCCCACCGGCCTGAGACTCAACCTGCTGCAGTCCTACCTGTCTGACCCAGTCTCCGACCCCGCCTTCTTCAACAGCTGTCCCGACAAACAGCAGGTCAGTGCTCATCTTTCACCCTCCAACCAGCCTCTAACCTCTAACCTCTGACCTCCAACCAGCCTCTAACCTCTAACCTCTGACCAGCCTCTAAACAGCCTCTAAACAGCCTCTAACCTCCAACCAGCCTTTGATCAGTCTCTAAATAGCCTCTCATCTCTGACGACCTTCTAACCTCTAACATCTGACCTGCCTCTAAGCCTCCACTGTGGCACACAGTCAGACTAACTGAACCCCCACGTTCTTAACTTTCAGTAGCAGATAAACAGATTTAAGAAAGTGTTACTTTTTATGCTACTTATAATATCATGAATTTGGTGGTTGTGGAATTAATGAAGACTGTTGAGGAAGTTATGAATTACTGTGTCACATTAATAAATGAATTGCATTCTACCAGCCTATTTTACAGTGTCAGTGCCATATATAAAATACAGTAAAAAAGCACCTGTGTGTAATGTCACTCCTCTTGTGTTTGCAGATTTGGGAGAAGCTGTTGTATGGGGTCTGCTTCTTCCACGCACTCGTGCAGGAGAGGAAGAAGTTCGGTCCCCTGGGCTGGAACATTCCATATGGCTTCAACGAGTCCGACCTGCGCATCAGCATCAGACAGCTGCAGGTAGGACACCTGGAAGAGCTCCACCCCCAGACCCCGGGTCTGAAGCACAGTGGATTGTAACAGATCAGGGCTGGGACTGAGATACTGTGCATCTGAACACAGTAAACACGAGCAGAGGAGAAACTAACGAACCCGGTTCTCTGAGACCCGGCTCTGCGTAAGTTGGTTCCTCTGTGGCCTGGTTCCCGTGTGGCTCGGTTCCTCTGTGACCCAGTTCCCCTGTGACTCAGTTCCCCTGTGACCCGGTTCCTCTGTGACTTGGTTCCCCTGTGACTTGGTTCCCCTGTGACCCGGTTCCTCTGAGACCTGGTTCCTCTGTGACTTGGTTTCCCTGTGACCCGGTTCCTCTGAGACCCGGTTCCTCTGTGACTTGGTTCCCCTGTGACTCAGTTCCCCTGTGACCCGGTTCCTCTGTGACCCGGTTCCTCTGTGACTTGGTTTCCCTGTGACCCGGTTCCTCTGAGACCTGGTTCCTCTGTGTTTCGCTGTGCTCCTGCAGCTGTTCATCAATGAGTACGAGCAGGTGCCATTCGAGGCCATCTCGTACCTGACGGGGGAGTGTAATTACGGCGGCCGGGTGACGGACGACTGGGACCGCCGCCTCCTGCTCACCATCCTGGCCGACTTCTACAACAACGAGATCATTGAGAACCCCCGGTACATGTTCTCCCCCAGCGGCAAGTACTACGCGCCCCCCAAGTCCACCTACGAGGACTACGTGCTCTTCATCAAGGTGAGTCCTGGGTAGGGGGGACCCACCCTGCTGGAGATTCTCTCACTGATATTCAATATTTCCCAAGAATGAAATGCCTTCCAGATAATGCAGATAAGGTCTTTGATGGTTGTAAACATACATCAGTTATAGGGAACATTTGCATAGATGCACTCAGGCAGGGGCTGGGTTATATTGAAATGGTCATGATTAGCTTTTGTTTGACTTATATGTGCCTTGGCAATTCCAGAAGCAATTTCTAATGTTCTCTTTGGAAACGCCATAGTTAACCTTGTAAATGTAGGGCATGGTAAATAGGCTGAATGCATACAGCTTGTTAGCAGTTAAACTCAGGAGGGATGTAATGCTGTAAAACAGATAGTCTTTTCTGCATATTGCTCATGGAGTCCAGCTGAACTGAACCAGCATTTGTTGTGGTGCAGAACCTTCCTTTCAGCCAGCACCCAGAGGTGTTTGGCATGCATGAGAATGTGGACATATCCAAGGACCTGCAGCAGACCAAGCTGCTGTTTGATTCGCTGCTGCTGACCCAGGGAGGCGGGTCCAAGGGCGGAGCCAGCACTGGCGGGGACAGCACCCTGTTTGACATTGCTCATGACATCCTCAGCAAGGTAGGCTGCCGGGTGCATGCAGCTGCAGTACGCTTAGTGCTTAACTCTGTGAAGCCAACCACTGAGGGTAAATTTTTGTGCAATTTTCTGGCTGGTGGTTACTGAGATTTATAGAAAAAATTGGGTAAAAAACTGAATAAATCTGCAGTGCAGTGAGTGTGTGGGGGGCCCTGGGTGAGGCGCTGTGTCAGTGCTGCTCACTGTGAGACTTTTCCCGCCCGTTACCTGCAGCTCCCGGACAGCTTCGATGTGGAGGCGGCCCTGGCAAAGTTCCCGGTGCGGTACGAAGAGAGCATGAACACGGTGCTGGTGCAGGAGATGGAGAGATACAACACGTAGGTGCTGCCCCTTCACTGTGCATCACAGAGCACTGACCCGCTGCACTGTGCGTCACAGAGCACTGACCCGCTGCACTGTGCATCACAGAGCACTGACCCGCTGCACTGTGCGTCACAGAGCACTGACCCGCTGCACTGTGAGAGACCCTCCCTGTGTGGGTGCAGTACTGATCCGGCTCTGTCCCCGCTGTGTGGGGTGCAGTACTGACCTGGCTGTCTCCCTGCTGTTTCCCCCAGGTTGGGAAACACCATCCGGCTCAGCCTGCAGAACCTGCAGAAGGCGATCCGGGGCCTGGTGGTGATGGACGCTGAGCTGGAGGCCCTGTCCGGCAGCCTGCTCGTGGGGAAGGTTCCGGAGAAATGGGCCAAATTCTCCTACCCCAGCCTCAAGCCCCTGGGCAGCTACATCACCGATTTCCTTGCCAGACTCAAGTTCTTACAGGTGTGTGTGTCTGTGTGTGTAACTCTGTGAGTGTGTGACTCTGAGTGTGTGACTCCATGAGTGTGTTACTCTCTCCGCTTTGACTCTGTGTGTGTATGTGTTACTCTGTGTGTGTGTGACTCTCTCTGTGTGTGGCTCTGTGTCCCTACAGGACTGGTTTGACAGTACCAAGCCACACGTCTTTTGGCTGTCAGGGTTCTTCTTTACTCAAGCCTTCCTGACGGGGGCGCTGCAGAATTATGCCAGGAAGTACTCCATCCCCATCGACCTCCTGGGCTTCCAGTTCCAGGTACTGTAGGATGCACTTACCAGAGCGGTCCATGCATCTGTCCTCGTGTAACTCTCCCTTAAACCAAAGTGATTGATCTGACTTCCTCCCGACCACTGCGCTCTGCTACCGAATGGCGTCTGGTGGTCCCGTCACATTGCAGCACAAAATCACTATCCAGAACTTTCTCTGGCGTTGTCCCCTGATAGTGGAATGACCTTCCACACATCATCCGTTCTGTCAAATCCCTCAATATTTTTAAGAAACATCTGAAGACGCAGCTCTTATGTACTCACCTGATCACCTGAAACACTACAACCTAAAGCAATTTCTTCTGTCCTAAACAGACAGAAGACATTAACGGTTTAATGCAATTGTGTCGTCTGATATTGCGACTCCGTGTACGGCTTTCACTTGTGTTATACTCTGCCTCACTTGTAAATTGCTTTTGATAAAAGCGTCTGCCAAATGAATGAATGTAAATGTAAATGGAAGGATGTGATTGGCTATTGGCAGTGTCTGTCTCCTCTCTGTGCTGCAGGTCCTGCCCATTGAGACCTCTGACTCCTCCCCTGAGGACGGGGTGTACATCCACGGGCTGTTCCTGGATGGAGCACGCTGGGATAAGAAGGCGTGCGTAGGCGTGTCGGGGTCCCGCTGGGGGTGGAGGTGGGGGGTTGGGATTCTGAGCTGCGCTCACGGCCTCTTTCTGCTGCTTCCTCACAGCGGAGTTCTGGCTGAGCAGATGCCCAAGGTCCTGTTCGACTCTGTACCCATCATCTGGATAAAGCCAAGTGAGTAACGCAGGTCAGGGGTCTCTCTGCGTGGCCGTACGCAGGGTGTAACCTGTCTCTCTGCATGGCCGTACGCAGTGTGTAACCTGTCTCTCTGCATGGCCGTACGCAGTGTCTAACCTGTCTCTCTGCGTGGCTGTACGCAGTGTGTAACCTGTCTCTCTGTGTGGCCATACGCAGTGTGTAACCTGTCTCTCTGCGTGGCCATACGCAGTGTGTAACCTGTCTCTCTGCGTGGCCGTACGCAGTGCGCAGTGCGTCTCTTTGCATGGCCTGCGTAACCTGTCTCTCTGCATGGCTGTGTTACACCCTGCTTTTCCTGCCTAACCTCTGTCCCTCATCGGTGGCGCCTCTCTCCGTTCCCCCTCCCCAGCGGAGAAGAGCTCCATAGTGCTGTCTAAGAGTCTGTACGTCTGTCCGCTGTACAAGACGAGTGAACGCAAAGGCACCCTGTCCACCACTGGCCACTCCACCAACTACGTCATCACCATGACCTTGCCCACCCGCAAGCGCCCGCAGCACTGGATCAAGAGAGGCGTGGCACTGCTGTGCCAGCTGGACGACTGATCCAGGACCTGCTCACCTGCACTGTACCAAGCCTTCCTCTGTTTGAGAGAGGGCTGGACCACTGATCCAGGACCTGCTTATCCAGCACTTTACAAACACCAAAGAGACTACAGATTTATCTCTCAGAAATGCTAAATGCTAAAAGGAACCTCCTCCCTTTCTGCTTAACTTTCTCATGTGGTGCAAGTGTAACCTTTCAGCTGGAACTGATGAATCAGTTTATTTTCAGGAGGCACAGAAATGGTCAACTGGTCAAGTCTTGCAAATGGTCAAATCTTACAAAGACTAAATGTATTCACTTTCCGGTAACCTGTATTATTATTGAATTTCAGTTACAAAATTTAATATCACAAATATTATATATATAATATACAAATATATATCATATTGTAATGATAATCCATTTTGTGTTCATTAAAATTTAAGACCATTGAATTCACAGCATATGGGAAAGTCATGTCCTTTTAAGTTACCGCCCTCGCATCTCACTACGGTGTCGGTACAGATGAACCTGTGTCCAAACGCTGCAGAGGAGAGGATGTGTCCGCCCTCAGACTTCCTGTCCAAAAACTGCAGCTACACCCCACTTACCATACTGCCACACCCACACTGCAATACAGCCACACCCCCTCTGTAATACTGCCACACCCACACTCCAATACAGCCACACTCACACTCTAATACAGCCACATCCACATTGTAATACTGCCACACCCCCTCTGCAATACAGCCACACCCATACTGCAATACAGCCACACCCCCTCTGTAATACAGCCACACCCACACTGCAATGCACACTGCACCGTTAACACATGGCCACTACACTCTCACCGTGTTGCCTCATGCTGCCTATCTGTTGAAAAGATATTTAGCTCCGTGGTCTCCACAATTATAGTTCTGGCTGCCCCATTGTTCCGGTTTTATTAAGTGTTCTGATTTATTGACTGTTTCTGAACAAGAGAACATCCACAGTTAGCCTTGGAGTGCAGACAGACCCAGCTCTCCTGTTACCAACCGGAACCTTCTGGATGGAGAAGGGAAGGAACACAGAAGCTGAATATCTGGTCATAATACAGAGTACCATCACACTCAATAGACAGATTGCACAGATTGCCAGATTATGATGAAAAGTACCCTTGCTGGCCTCTAGGGGCAGCACTCTGTTTCCCTGCACCTCCCGTGAGCGGGTCAGAGCTGTGGAGCAGGTGGGGTGCACCCCGTGATCTGTTATTTATAGATGGGTAGGATATGAATAGCCCTGTACAGAGAAACTGACAACCTGCTGAAGCCAGACAGAGTCGCACAGCCTGTGGACTAAAGGTAAAAAGGTAAAAAAGAAACATAACCTGAATCCCCTTAGAAAAGTGTCTGTACTGAGGGTTGCACAGCTGTTTGTTTAGTTGTTTTTTATCAGTGATCAGAAGGGCTCTGAGGTGCATGCAGTCTGCATGTTTCATTTCTGATACTGCATTTGTAAACAAACACAGAGGCTCTTTTTTCACGCCCTCTCTGCATGGAGTGGGGGGTCTGCAGACACTGCTGCTCTGGACCAGCTGCAAATCATTTGAATCCAACAATGTCGCCAGTTCTGAATGCTTTAACCTCAGCGATGAAGCTGCGCTGTTGTTGTCTGTGTTTGTAGTTTAAAGTACCAATCAGAGTCAGTGGCCTTTGCAGGTTCTACCCTCTCCTGTCGTAAGACTTCAGTTTTACTGCAGAATGTTTTTAATTAAACACCAGCCCTCTGCTGTCCCTGCTCACACCATGCAGGCATTCTACAACACATACCATCTGTCACCATTCTCTGAAAAATAGCCTGTGCCACAGCTACACAAAGCATTTATCCTGTTTGATAAGGAGGCACCTTTATTTATCAGGCATTCCTTCATATAATTTTCATCAGGGATATGAAATATAAAAATCACGTGGCCATGATCCACATTGGCATTTTATAACCTCTTAGCATCCTAACACAGATTCACACTTAACCAGGGTTCAAATCTGAGTTTAACGGTCAGCTATTGAACCCTGTTTTCCAAAGTGGCTTTAACTCAAAACTGCATTTGCCAAGCATTCTGAAGACATGCTGAACTCTACCACTACACCATACCACTTAGCAAGGAACCTAGCCCTAACCCTAACCCTAAACTAGTAACACCGCACACATCTGACTCCAAACACATAAAATGTCTTTGTCTAGGGAGCCCCTAACTCCCTAGACAACTCCCCAGACAACTCTGACATGGTGTGTGGCAGGAATTGTTGCATAAACCCCCTTCTGGAGCACTGGGGGATATTTTCACAGTATTCTGAAAAAAGGAAATGTGTTTGATGGTTGCCAATCTTGATTATCAACAACCAATAAAGAACCAACACTGACCTCCCGCCCCCGGCTGCGACAGCCAATCACACGCTGCCATGAATGAGGGTCTTTCGGAGGAGGAGTGGGACGAGGACGTGGCCACGCAGCTCATGATCGAGCAGAGCCTGCTGGACTGCGCCAAACACGGAGACCACGGGGACCGCGGGGACCACGCGGACACGCCCCCGGAGGAGGGCTGCAGGTACGAGGCTCCGCCCCCCAGTGTGTCACACTGTTACTGTCAGCATGCGGACACAGCTCTCACCAGCCACCCTCCTCCGCAGCGTCCCGGCCCCGCCCACACTGAGCGAGCAGATCTTCGCAGCTATACGGGCAGGTGAGTACAGCGCATTGCATGCAGTGTAGCATGGTGGTAAGCAGCAGGGCTCAGAACCAAAAGGTTTCTAGTTCGATGCCCACAGGGCATGGCTGCCAGACCCTTGGGTGAGGTACCTAATCCAGAATTGCTACAGTAAATATCCAGCTGAATAAATGTACAACATTTAAAAAATGTAACCCATCTGTCTGGATGAGAGCATCTGCTAAATGACAGTAATGTAATGTAATGCAGTACTGAACACGCTTACATGAGGGCCTTCTCCAGGGTACCTCACACACCTCACACCATACATATGCCTCTACCCATTTGAGCATCTTCACAGAGGTACAGCAGCAGTGTCTAAGCCAGGCTTTGAACCTGCAACCCTCTGGTTATAAGCTCAGGTCTATGAGTAATGCTGTAGTGTCTCTGCTATCTCTGCCACTGGATGTACTAAACAAACATGCCTGCGTTTCCCTGGGTGTGTCCTCTGCTGGGCGTGGCCTCCTCTGCCGGGCGTGGCCCCTCCCGTGGGTGTGGCCTCAGGTGATGTGGAGGCCCTGGATAAGCTGGCGGAGCACCGGCAGGCCTTTACTCAGACAGATGGGCGGGGCTGGATCCCCCTGCATGAGGCTGCGGTCCAGACCAACAGGAACATCCTGCAGACCACCTTCTCAGGTGCGTGACATCATCGCTTCACCTGCGCCTGGAGAGTCATGTCTGGCTGTATCCACAATACAGAGATTTTCACAGACCACGATTCACCAGGAAGACGACTCCCTTTGTCCTCCTGCTTCTGAAATTTCAGTGATGGAATCAGGTTCAGTGACAAGGACAGCATTTTCGAAGTGAGGTTTGCAGAGTTGGCTATCTCGTTTCTTCAGAC
>CM032882.1:39766438-39811438 GCA_019176425.1 Megalops atlanticus
TGTTTTGGTATAATACAGTTACACCTTTGTTTCCTTCATCATTCTGCACGGCTGGGGAAAGTGAAGTTCATCCAGAAAATCCACATCACACCAAAAGGCCAAATCTTCACCAGGAATCAGTGTGTCACCACGTGACCTCAGCAGAGGCTGAAATTAGTTTAAAGTATCAGGTAAAGAACAACAGTAACACTGTAAAATGTATAACTCACTGATGCACACAGTGTTGCAGTTATGTTGGACTGGGTATTTGTGACCTTGCTGCGGTGAAATCACACACACAGCAGAGAAACACAGAGCTGCACCCTGCTGTAATTCCCATTACCAAACACATTTAGGCCAGGTAACCATCATCATGTTACTGATTCTCAAATTTCAGAATGTTTAATATCTGCCGGACAGGTGAGAGCTCTCTCGGCCACCAACGCTCTGCTGCTCCACCAACTGCTAATCTGCAAAGACTGAGATGCTTGGACCATCACTGCACCCCCTGCTGGGAGGGTCCCGCTCACAGCCGGCCTGTGGCCACCATGCCACCCTTGCCCACTTCACTGTCCAGAGAATGCTGCTGTTGTGATGAACCAATGAATTTTATGTATATCCCTATTTTAGCATTTTCACTGTTTTCCCAGGGTCAGTGAGTAATTTAATTTTTTTTTCCAAACTGGGTATTCTGTTTCATTGATTCCCCCAGTGCTTTGTGACAATCTGAACTATAAAAATGCACTATGACAAACAAATATGTCTTCTGTAATGGTTAGTACATGTAATAATGGAGGATTTCCTGGACTCTCCTGAAGCTGAAGCAGTCTCACTGGTCTCGCTAACCTTGCTAACTGAAGTGTGAGCGGAGCTGAAGACCCACCTCCTGTGCAGCGCGCAGAGAGCAGCTCTGAAATCTAACAGCCTGTCTGCCTGTCTGTCTGTCTGTCTGTTCCCTGTCTCAAAGCCACCAAAATCCACCTTCAACTTTCTCACCTGGTTCACAGACACACAGGGCCAAAAATTCAACCCCCGATCAGCCGGGGAGTGCGAGTGTGGATGGTTCAGTGCACTCTGTCTTATCTGCCACTAGATGGCGCCCAGGCATGAATGGGGGAGCCCATGTACTGCAGAGACACAGAGAACACAGGTACTGATGATGTTGACTTTAGATCATGTGGACAGAAGCTGTGTTTTCCTTTTAACAATCCAGTCACAGTGCAGCTGAAAGAGTCATTATGTGCTAATGAACAAGAAGAAGTCAAGAGAATGTATTCTGAATAGCACAGGCACATGAGAATACTGTTACAATACATGTATGTATGAAAAAGAGTGAAAATACTGTAGGATGACATGACAGCGCCCCCCTGTGTTTGGGAGTGGCACATCCAGAGCAGCAGAAGTGCTGGAGTGAAGCTCACTGTGCAGTCATTAAGGGAACACACCTCTCCCCTCCTCCGTACAGTATACAAGTGTATGTGTGGGTGTCTGTGTGTGACTATACATGTGTGAGTGTGAGTATAAATGTGTGTGTATGTGTTTATTTGTATGTGAGTGTGTGTTTGTTTGTGTGTGAGTGTGTGTCTGTGTGTGAGTGTGTGTGTGTGTGCATGTGTGTGTGTGAGTGTGAGTGTGTGTGTGTGTTTGTGTGTGAGTGTGTGTCTGTGTGTGTGTGTGAGTGTGTGCGCATGTGTGTGTGTTTGTGTGTGAGTGTGTGTGAGCGTGAGTGTGAGTGTGTGTGTGTGTGTGTGTGCATGTGTGTGTGTGAGTGTGAGCATGTGTTTGTGAATGTGTGAGTCGGTGCGCGCGCATGTGTGTGTGTGAGTGTGTGCGCGCGTGAGTGTGTTTGTGAGTGTGTGAGTGTGTGAGTGTGTGTGTGTGTGTGTGTGTGTGTGTGTGTGTGTTGTGTGTGTGTGTGTGTGAATGTGTGCGCGCGCGTGTGTGTGAGTGTGTGTGAGTGTGTGTGTGTGTTTGTGTGTGTATGCAGCAGCAGGCTCTGACAGTTGTTCATAAATGCATAACTGTCCCTGCGGGCTCAGCTTGTTCTCTTACTTAATGTGTCACACAGCCCTCTCTCTGCCCCAGGGAGGTTTGTTTGTTTGACCCCCGACCTCTGAACCCTTGGGGCCCTGTGGAGGTGTGGCTCCCTGAGGTCAGAGACATCTCACTCCACAAGGACACGCATCATAAAAATGTTCCCTTCACAGGGAAACAGGCCAATATCTGTCTGCTATAAACAGTGCTAACTACTGCTTTGTTTTCTGGTGATCTGAACTGAGGAGAGAGTAACATGTTAGGTATGGATTTTTATGAATATACAATATATGTACGTACACCCACACATGACTACATTCATAGTCTTGCTGATGGTTTCTGAGTGTCACTATAACATTCCTCTGTCATGCTCTTTGGCATATCCTCCTGTGAGACTACACCTCCACACAGTGCGGTAATGAGACTACACCTCCACACAGTGCGGTAATGAGACTACACCTCCACACAGTGCAGTAATGAGACTACACCTCCACACAGTGCGGTAATGAGACTACACCTCCACACAGTGCGGTAATGACGCACCTTGCTGACAGAGGTGCGTTGGCTGCGTGTGGGACACACATGTTCGGCTTGTGCTCTTGTGCTTTAGAAGGCTGAATCTGCCACACCTGTTTCCAGGAGCACACGTTGCCACCTGGCTCTGTGAAAGGGACGCAAACAGAGAGGTGATAAATGAGTTAGGATCATTTCAGCAGCAGCGTGAACATCATGTGTTACATTGTGAGGAGGGTTGCTGGAGTGAAGGTGTGGAGTGGTGAGGGTGTAGGTAATAAAGGTGTAGATTGGTGAGGGTGTAGGTGGTAAAGGTATAAAGGGTTTAGGGTTGTATGGCTGCTGGCTTCAGTCAGGTCTCAGGCTTGCTCCGTGCCTCTCTGTTCGGTGACCTTTGACCCCATACACTGCTCTCAGAGTGGAACTTTGAGGCGACCAATGAGCATCCAAGTCTGGAGCTCAGACACATTCCACAGATCAGTTAGATTCCTGATTCTCTGCTGCGTTCGACAACTCAAGGCCCGAACACGCAGAGCAAGAAGGTAAAACGCCCGTACAGGTCCTGCCCCTCAGCGTTAAACACAGACCTCTGTGCGGCTCTGAGAAAACGTGTGGTCAACGCGGTATTTTTATGAAACATGGTACATTATCTGCACTGCAGTGAGGGCACTGTAAAAATGCCATCAGCTCACAGCTCCACGCACACACGCATTCAGAGATCATACAGAACACAGCCATTCCATTCATTCTCTCTAATGCACATTCTCATCTATAATTACTGTGAACTATGGAGGGAAATCTCTCTAACTTCCCGGTATGCTCAGGCCAGTAAAAACATTATCAGCCTCTCTTAGAACCTGAAACTCACATTCAGGGCAGAACAAATGAGCAGAGCAAGTGTGTCCACTTCTTCAGAACAGAGACACTCCAGTGCGGCCAACACACAAACTTCATGCTTGTTATTTCATAACTTTGTAAAAGAAAAAAATAACGTAAATGATGTAATGTAATGTAATGTGTACCTGCAGGTAGAGAGGAAAAAGAGAGAGTCAGTATGAACAGGTGTTCATCTCATTCTGATACCTGTGAGAAATCTTTCCTGACAATGCTCTTTCCACAAGTCTTTTACTGTCAGGTTTCTGTCAGTTGGTTTAAAGATTTTAATGGTGTAATTTTTAATGAGCATCTGCAGGTTCAAGAAATTGGATTTGAACAATCCTTAGAAAAGTGTTACTTGCTTCTAGGATGGAGAGGATGCTGAACTGGTACTCTTCTCAAGGGTGTGATCACAGTGTTCAGTCTGGCATTCAAACCAGTATCCTTCTGGTTACGATTCCCTAACCACTACATCAAATACACTCTAAACTCAAAAACTACACCACATACACCCTAACCTTAACCACTACACCCAGATACACCGTAGCCCTAACCACTACACACAGATACACGCTAACCCTGACCACTATACCCAGATACATCCAAACCCGAACCACTACACTCAAATAAACCCTAACCCTAACCACTACTGCCAGATACATCCTAAAACTAACCACTACACTCTAACCATTATACCCTGATAAACCCTAACCCTAAAAACTACACCCTGATAAACCCCCTGACTCCACCACTGCACCGGAGTGGTTGCTGGCTGGAACTTCATGCAGGCGTTTCTAAAGACAGGACAACCATAAAATCAGAGCACGCATGTGTGACTCAAACATGTGAAGTTAAAAGCAACATGACCGTCATACCATCTGAAATACTATACATGCCCAAAGCAACTGCAATCCTCCCATACACACGCACGCCAACCATGACTGTTTCTCACACTAGTGCACCACAGTGCACCAGGAGGAGGACGCCAAAAGCAGGACAGGCACATCTCTCTGATGTAATAGGTGCTGAAGTCCCGTGCTGCTCCCTCTAGTTACATCATATCATTACATTATTGTCATTTAGCAGACTCTCTTATACAGAGCAACTTACAGAGGTTAAAATCATTACATGTTACCCACTTATACAGCTGGATATTAACTGAGGCACGTATGCGTTAAGTACCTTGCCCAAGGGTACAGCAGCAGTGCTCCAGTGGGGAATTGAACCAGCAACCCTTCAGTTATGAGCCCTGCTCTTTACCACTATGCTACACTGCTGTCCCCATCAGAGGAAGCGTACAGCCAATCTAGTTATTTCACTTTTTGTGTTGCTGCTATGGAAATGTCCTTTTCACTGCAGCAACAGATGATCTTTGTGATGAAGAGAAGTGACAGTCCCACTGACCAGGTGCTGTTTCACTCAGGTAAAAATGATACAGGGTCTCCTTCTTTGTTTGTTGGTGGGTGTGATGATTACAGTCCTTTTCTCTGGGCTGGCGGTAGGTCTGTGATTAAGGCACCGTGCTAAGAATAGCAAAGTTCTCAGAAACTGGAACACTTACATAAGCATAAAAACAGACTTTCCAAGAAGAAAAAAGGACTTTGTGAATCGATTTATAACCATGGGAAGAGTAAAAGGTCTGTTCAGAGAGCAGAGCACATCTGAGCATACAGTAACATAGCAGGACAGATGCTTTATCTCCAGGAAGATGAAAAGATTCTCGTGACTTCACCTTTAAACAGAACAGTAACACCTTTCCTTGTGAAACAGGACTTCTCTCTCCCACAAGCGATCAGAACTCTTCTTCCTTTGTTTTTCAGGTCTTCATGGCAATCCCTCTGACCTGCTTTCAGTGACGCACTCTGGAGAACTGTGCCAGCTTCTCCTTCTACTGCATGCTGCTGCTGCTGAACTGTAAAGGAACACGCCTGGGCTGTACAGGTGATAGGGTCTCACCTGTAGTCAGATGTGACAGATACAGCAGCAGAATATAACCCAGCCTCCCTGTGGGCAGGTGTCTCTGCAGTGTCCCTCAGAGACAAGATGCACTACCTGTCCTCAGGTGTGCAGCATCACCCGATCACTGTCCATGTGATCCTCACTTTCTCCAAGCACAGCTGTATCCACTGACACAGAGCTGATAACTGCAGCTGAATCTACAGCACATAGAGGAGCACAACCACCATGTCAACCTCAACCACATTTTAGGTCCAAAACTGGAGCTGAAGGGTTCTCTTCATGGCAAGACTGTGCCAAATGGCAACATTCACTGGGTTTGGAAATAAAGTTCATTCACCACATGAGCAGTGTAGAGTGGTGACATGGCTGTCAGTGAGCCACGATCTCTCCTCTGTGTGACTCTGCAAAGTCTGATTCCATCTGTGTACATGGGCCAACCTGTGGACCTGTTCCTGAAGCTACTTCCCTTCTTCCTTTCTCACAGCTATAGAGGTACAGCACAAAAATCATCACTATTTTAAGTGGGCTGCCTCAAAGGAGGTTTAGTCTGGGAGTGTGTTACCCTGATCTTCTCAAACTCATTGGGTTTTCTTCTTCAGCAGATAAACTGAGAGCACTTTTCTTTAGTGTCCTATAACCTGAGTCACCCTCATTACTGGTGACAGAAATGTCTCTTTAGCACCATGTGGTAAGTAAAAAAGGACAGAAACACGCAAAAACCTCACTCTTGTCATTTCAGGGGAACTGTACTGTGGAACATATAGCAGTCAGGCCTTTCTTTCCTGCCTGTTTTCTATGATTATTCCACGAAGATGAGAATCACCATGATTTGGTATACATGCTGTGGGTGAGAGTATTCTTAGAAGTTCTAAAAACAACATAATCTTAAACACAGGGATGTGTAAGATACAACATTTTTTATTCCATCCCAATAATAGTTTTGGAGTTACTCATGAAAGGGCTGATATATGCGCTTTATGATGAAAAGAGATGGTTCAAAGTTAAAACCCATACCGATGTGTACTGGAGCCATAGTGCTTTATTATGGCTGAAATCATTTAGCATGAACCGCTCAAATGTAGCGTAATGCTGCACATTAAGCATTAGGACACACCCGCTGCTACTGAAGGGGCTCTAGTAAAATCTGATGGATTAATTGATGACAAACGATTAAAACAATGAGGGTTATCAGTTTCAAAGGAGGATCCGGACGGTTATCAGTCTATTTCTACTGTTTCTTTCGCATGGGCTGTCACTGGACGTAAGTGATTCAGAAAGAAAAGTCGACTTTATGTTCTTGTGAAAACTGGCGTCAGATTAGCCGCCGCTGCACAAACACTTTTATGGGGTCATATTCACGGGGGTGACCACTGTTATCATTAGACATGGTAATGAGAACACTTAACATCAACTCTTCACTGTGCTTAGGTATGCAAAGTATGTATTCCGACTTTTCAAACATTTGGCATTACAAAGTGATGCGGTTAATTGCTCCCGAGATGCGTGACCCGGCGGTCGGTTGCACAAACGCTGGTGTCCCGTGTTACACGCGGTACTCGGCCCACCCTTCATTTTTGTGACGTCACCAGCATTAAGCAGCATCACCGAACAGACTCGGCGCAGCATCACACTGGTGGCGGCAGCTGCAATGTGGAACTTACCAAACAAGACTGACATGGATCTTTAGCTGTTCAGGATTAGTGTTATGATGAAGACTGGCCTGACTAGACAACAGCTTTTTGCATACTAGAGTTAAAGTGTCGGGGTTACAATATTTTAAAAATTGGTCCGAAGTTTAACTTCGCGCATATTTAGGCCTAGTAGGTCTACTTTAAACTTCACCTTGCGTCTCATGGTGGGGGAGGGGTTAAAATAGTCTGAGGACACGCTGCAGACATAAATTCTCCTGTTTAAATTAAGTGTAAAAATCAATTGTGTGCAATCATTCACGCGGGGTTTCGTGAAGCTGGGCGGAGAGTTAACTCCTTGTCCTATAGTGTCATACCGTACGTTGTATTTACTCATTGTAAGTGCACGATATCTGAAGATTAAATAAGTCTTAGGTGCATGGGCGTATTTACTTTGTTGCTCGCGTTAAAATACGATACGAACTTGTTATAAATGTTTACTCTTACACTGTATTTACAAACTGATGGGAAGCTGTCCCGGACCAAGACGCGCCTCTGCCGGTCAACTTCAGCAGAAAAGATTCGTGTTCTCCGCTGCGAAGCACACACCCCCCGCGCTCATGGTTCCTATCAGAAGACGCGCGTCGCCCATCACGGTAGGTTGGGTTGCGATCCGTTGCACTCCTACACTGACCCTGGCATTTCGATGTCTGTTCCCCGGCCGGTGAGCACATGCGGATTATGTGGACGGGCGCTTAAAGGTGGTGATTAAAACTCCGCAGAATTGGCGGTAGTCGAGGTAAGAAGACACGCCTTCGAATTTGATTGTCTGCCTACCATACCGTCAGCTGTGTCCCCCGAGACCGACATGGTGGCAAAGGATTATCCAATTTATCTCTCCGCCAAAAGGGCGAGCTGCGCGCTGGAGGAGCGGACTGTAGTCCGGGGTCCTCATCAAGGAGTAGAGGTAGGTGTGCAGTCAGGCAGGGCCAACATCGCGGGCAAACTAATGTGTTTTAAATGATTTTACAGTACTATAGAAGGCAAGGTGTCAGTACTGTACAGACCTACACATAAGATGCGCCATTAGGTATCGCTAGTAGTAAACGTGGATGATGAGGGAAACCTGAATGATATTGTTTTTCGCGGACGGGCGGCTAATTGGCCGAGCAATTCAGTTTTAGGCGCAAGCGGCGCTGCTCAGAGGAATGAAACCCAAAAGTTGATTTAATGTCAGTTCGTCGCGTTGTTCATGCATTTTAACGCGGTTAAACATGCGCAACAACTCTGTTCTAACGTGCATGAAAGTGTCAATCCAAACTGCCTAGTTAGGGGATTTCTTTACAATAAGCAGCGAGATTTAATGCGAATAACATAGATGCGCTTCAACTGCAGTTACAGACGGGTTTGGCTACGCTGGCACCTGTGTGTGCTGGTTTCCCTTCAAACAACCCGTGTGTGTGTGTGTGTGTGTGTGTGTGAGAGAGAGAGAGAGTCAGTGACAGTTACCCTGTGTGTGAGAGAGTGAGTCAGTGACAATTACTGTGTGTGTGTGAGTCAGTGATAGTTACTGTGTGTGTGTGAGTGTGTGTGTGTGTGTGTGAGTCAGTGACAGTTACTCTGTGTGTGCGTGAGAGAGTGAGTCAGTGACAATTACTGTGTGTGTGAGTCATTGATAGTGTGTGTGTGTGTGTGTCAGTGATGTGACTGTGTGAGAGAGAGTCAGTGACAGTTACTGTGTGTGTGTGTGAGTGAGTCAGTGACAATTACTGTGTGTGTGAGTCAGTGATAGTTACTGTGTCTGTGTGTGTGAGAGAGGGAGAGTCAGTGACAGTTACTGTGTGTGTGTGTGTGTGTGTGTCAGTGGGGTGACTGTGTGAGAGAGAATCAGTGACAGTTACTGTGTGTGTGTGTGTGTGTGTGTGTGAGTGTGTGAGTGAGTGAGTCAGTGACAATTACTGTGTGTGTATGTGTGTGTGTGTGTATGTGAGAGAGAGAGAGAGAGTCAGTGACAGTTACTATGTGTGTGTGTGTGTGTGTGTGTGTGTGTGTGTGTGTGTGTGTGTGACAATTACTGTGTGTGTATGTGTGTGTGTGTGTGTATGTGAGAGAGAGAGAGTCAGTGACAGTTACTATGTGTGTGTCCCTCTCCAGGTGCTCAGTAAAAGGTGTGTGAAGTCCTCATTGTCCAGCCTCATCTCCCCTGAGAAGGCCACGGCCCAGAGACGCCTTGGGCAGACTCTGCAGGTGTGTGCAGTCATTCAGTGGGTGTCCTCATCCAGGGCACTTCACTCCTTCATTTGGGATTCTGTACTCATGCCTGTGAACCCCCCAAGCCCCTCTGAAATCTGACCATGTACGGTGAACAACAAGAATTAAGAACCATGCCTATCCACCCCCCCTCAGCACTCCCTGCGGAATGAGGGTGGGGCTGACTCCCCGCCCCTGTGTTCCTGGAGCCAGGCCCTGCCCTCCATGGCCAAGCAACGTGACAGCAAGCTGTGGAGCGAGACCTTCGACCTGCAGCTGTGCCCCACACTGACCGCCAGGGAGGTCAAACGACAGGAGGTGGGAGCCTGGAGTCCTCTCCCTCCTTCTGCCTCTCTCTCTCTCTCTCTCTCTGCCTCTCTCTCTCTCTCTGCCTCTGCCTCTCTCTCTTCTTCCGCCTCTGTCTCCCTCTCTCTCTCTCTGTCTCTCTCTCCCTGTCTCAGTGTCTCTCTTCCTCCGTCTCTGTCTGTCTCTCTCTGTCTCCGTGTGTGTCTGTCTCTCTCTGTCTCCGTGTCGCTCTCTCTCTGTCTCCGTGTGTCTCTGTCTCTCTCTGTCTCAGTGTCTCTCTCCCCCTCCATCTCTGCTTCTCTCTCTGTCTCCGTGTGTCTCTGTCTCTCTCTGTCTCAGTGTCTCTCCCTTTCCTCTCAGTGTCTCTCTCTCTGTTTCAGGCCATCTTTGAGCTGTCCAAAGGAGAGCAGGACCTGATCGAGGATCTGAAGCTGGCGAAGAGGGTGAGTGATCTCGGGATAGTCAGCTCACTGTAAGGGACGTCTTTTACTTTGAGATGATTCAGTTTTCTTACTGTGTCTGTGATCCTTGTAGGAATCACTTTAAAGTATGTCTGTCTGTCTGCAGCGCTTTCTCTCTGACTAGAGTGGGCCTTGTGGGTCAGCTCTCTGATATGGAAGGCATTGTGGGTCATCTCTCTCTGATTGGAGAAGGCATTGTGGTTCAGCTCTCTGATTGGAGAAGGCATTGTGGGTCATCTCTGATTGGAGAGGGCATTGGTGGTCAGCTCTCTCTGATTGGAGAAGGCATTGTTGGTCAGCTCTCTCTGATTGGAGAAGGCATTGTGGGTCAGCTCTCTGATTGGAGAGGGCATTGTGGGACATCTCTGATTGGAGAGGGCATTGTTGGCCAGCTCTCTCTGATTGGAGGTGTTGTGGGTCAGCTTGCTCCCCAGTGACAGTGGTGATGTCTCTGCAGGCCTACCACCACCCCATGCTGAAGCTGTCAATCATGTCAGAGCAGGAGCTGACACAGATATTCAGCACCCTGGACTCCCTAATCCCACTGCATGAAGGTTCGAGCTCTCTCACACACATTCACACACACACATGTATGCCTGCATGTGCCCATACACACACATGCACAGTTGCTAGGTGAGAGCTGGTGCATTTGAGATGCATATCTGACCAGACCTCTTCTTTCTCTCCCTCTCTCTCCTCTTCCTCTCTCACTCTCTCAGACCTGCTGAGGCGTCTGCAGGAGGCCAGGAAACCAGACGGTTCCACTGAGTATGTTGGACATATCCTACTAGAGTGGGTAAGAGAACCAGAAACCCAACCAAACCCAGCCAATCCTGCTCATCCTCTCAGCTGCGCACACTGACCCCAGCCAATCCTGCTCATCCCATCACTTCTGTTCTTTTAGGGTGTCTGTAGCTTCTTAGGCTTTTGGTGACCAGCACAGAACAGCGTATGCAGCAGTACATGTGTTCTGACCCAGGTGCCGTGTGGTTTTACACAGAGGTCTGCAGTTATGTAAGGGTGTTTGCTAAAGCACGTCCTGGCACTCTGTGTTCTGAGCATTTCACTGCCCTGTATGATTCAGCATGTGTCTGAGAGCCTGAGGCACCGCTGTCCAATCCGGCCCATTCTGCCGGTCTGAGCATGCTCAGCAGGATGGAACCAAACGCACACCAGCTGTTTATGTTCTATAAATGTTTCATCAGGAAACTATAACTGAAAACACCACTTAAACCTAAACGCTATCAGAGGTGGTAACAGCTGTTGAGTTTCCTGAAGTGTTTAAAAACCTTACTCCTTTAGAATAGGGCCATAAACCTTAAGAATGATAAAATGAAAGCACTTTGCTGACTGTGAGAGTGAAAGTAACACCGAATAAAAGAATAACAGTGAGTGGCAGTGTGACTGGGGTGACTGAGGATGAGGGAGTGTGTGTGAATGAGGGTAAGAGTGTTTGTGAGTCTAGGGTGGAATTCTGACTAGTGACACTGAGTGCCCTCTATCCCATTTCTTTTTCCTCAGTCTCCTTCTCTGCCAGTTAAACTGAGATTGCGTTTCACTGGTGTAACTCCGCTGTGTGCAGCTGTGCCATAGCTCTGTGAGGTTGGCTGGTGTTGCTTTGGCAGGTTTACCCACAGTCCTTAAGGCTCTGGCAGGTGGACACATTGAGCAGCGAGCTTTGCTTCCTGTTCCTCCCTCTCCAGCAGGGTGTATTGTGGGAGGAGAGGACTCTGGATTGTGGTCTCGTGTTTCAGAATGAACTCGCTGTCTGTGCACGGCATTGTGGGGAGGATAACAGGAAGTGCATCTCAGTCTCAGTCAGCTGCTCTTCAGGATGAACACGCTGTCTGTGCACGGCATTGTGGGGAGGATAACAGGAAGTGCATCTCTCAGTCAGCTGCTCTTCAGGATGAACACGCTGCCTGTGCACGGCATTGTGGGGAGGATAACAGGAAGTGCATCTCTCAGTCAGCTGCTCTTCAGGATGAACTCGCTGCCGTTCCTCTTTGGGAATCCAGCTTCTCTTCTGCCTTTTTCAGCTGCCTACTTCCTGAAAATAAAACAAATATCAAATATTAAATTATTTGTTAATTGTTAGGTGTGGTGTCAGTGCCTGACGGTGTTTGGTTTGGTCCCCCGTGCAGCTGCCCTGCCTCAGGTCCTACAGCAGTTACTGCAGTAACCAGGTGGCGGCCAAGGCCCTGCTGGACCATAAGAAGCAGGACGGGCGGGTGCAGGACTTCCTGCAGCGCTGCCTGGAGTCGCCCTTCAGCCGGCGGCTGGACCTGTGGAGCTTCCTGGACGTGCCGCGCTCGCGCCTGGTGAAGTACCCGCTGCTGCTGCGGGAGATCCTGAGACACACGCCCAGCGAGCACGCCGACCGGCCACCGCTGGGGGCCGCCGTGAGTGGGGGGAAGGGGGCGGCATGGGGGCGCCATGGGGATGGGGGTGAGACGGGGCCAGGATGGGGGTTGCCGTGATTAGGGGGGCAGGAGGCACAGGTGAGGCAGGGGGCAGTCAGCTGAACATGCTCAGACTCCTCTCTTTCTGTCTGTGTCTGTGTGTGTGTCTGTGTGTGTGTGTGTGTGTGTGTGTGTGTGTGTGTGTGTGTGTGTGTGTGTGTGTGTGTGTGTGTGTGTGTGTGTGTGTGTGCGCACGTGTGTGTGTGTGTGTCTGCGTGGTCCTCCAGATCTCGACGGTGCAGGGCATTGTGGCAGAGATCGATGCACAGACAGGAGAGTCAGAGTGCCGCTACTACAAGGAGCACCTGCTGTACCAAGAGGAGAGTCAGAGGGACCCGCTGATCGACCAATCACGCGTCCTCAGCTGCCACGGTGACCTCAGGAACAGCCGGGGCACTGTGAGTGTGAGAGGGCTCAGAGGGAAAAGCCACTAAAACCTCACGCTTCCTTATTGGACAGTCAGAGTGGTGATCAGGACAGGTGTGTCCCTGTGGTGCTCTCACCTGGAGCCACTGCCACCCCCCCGGCCCCGCGGGGATTATTTACCTGACAGAAGGTGCCAGGTAACACAGAGCCCAGAGAGCCATGATAACACAGATGGAGAATTGCATTTAACACCTGAAACACTACCCCCCCCCCCCCAAGGAACTTTTCATGTCTGAAACGGGCCCCTACTAAACTATAAAATAAAATTATATAAAAAAATGTAATCTAATGGTTTAACACACTCTTTAGCACTCTTTAGCTTTGCCTGGCAAACCTTTGCAACCTGGTCATGCAGCAGTTCTAATATTGTTGACTCCGTATGGTTTTTCACTTGTGTTGTATTGTACCGCACTTGGAAGTCAATTTGGATAAAAGGATCTGCCAAATGAATAAATGTAAAAGAGTTGACAGTGCTGGTAGCCAATAGCGTGGCTTGTCAGGTTCTTTCCTAACTGTGTGAGATATAGAGGAGCAGAGGAGCCACTCCAGATCCATGCTGATCCTCCCTCTGCTCCACTGAATGCACTGATGTTACTAACTCATCTCCTGACTCATTTTCATCCTGGGAAAGACAGTCACTCAGACTCAGCTGTGTTCTCTCTTGGATTAGTATCTGATTCTCAAATCCTCTCCTGCCTTGTTTGAGCTCCTTCTCTCTCCCTCCCCCCACCCCCCCGCCCCATGCAGAAGCTGCATGTGTTTCTCTTTCAGGACGTGCTGGTGGTGACCCGCACGGTGGCACACAGAGGGAAGCTCTGGTACCAGCTGCAGTGCCGGCCCCTCCCTCTGCAGGAGCTGGACTGCGAAGACCTGCAGGACGGAGAGATCAGCCTGGGGGGGTCGCTGCGGGGGGCCTTCAGCCACACCCAGAGGAGTGAGTCACCCCCCTACACACACACACACAAATACACAACACCACTGTACCAAGAGAATCTCCTAAAGAGACTGATACCCTAGCATTCACAGCCAGAGCAGCGTGAACACTGTGGGGTACATGAAGCTTCAGCAGCCTGCACAGGTGTTTCACAGAATTGATGATGTCAGCAGGTTACTTTCACAAACCGCCTGCGCTCACTGCTGCACTACCCCCTCCCCCAGCCAAGAACCTCTTCCGGGTCACGGTGCGCGGAGGTCAGCAGGAGCGGTCGCTCTGCTTCCAGGCCAGCGACGCCTTCAGCAAGCAGCAGTGGCTCAACTGCCTCAGGCAGGCCAAGAGCGTGGCGGCCAGCGGGGGAGGGGCCGGACGGGGCCGGGCGGGGCCCACAGACACCCCGCCCCTCTCAGGACAGGGGCGGCTGCACCGCAGCGGCAGGGAGGACTGCGTGCACACCAGCGATGGCGCAGACACCGCACAGCACACAGGATGGAGCGCAGGGTCGGTGCAGCTCTGAGCCCCGGGACAGACTCTCTCCCTCTCTCCTGTGCCCTGCAGCGACCCCTCACAGTGCTGGAACCTCCCCTCCTCCCTCCTCTCAGGACGCACTGCAGCACACAGACAGCTCCACTCTGACATCACCGTGCCCTCGGCAGGAAGCATGACCTTCAGCTGAAGGTCAGAGGTCGGAGGTCAGGGCTTTGCCAGGGAGGGGGATCCTGATCATTTGAACATGCGTGCAGCATGCAGTTCTGCAGTGCTGAGTCACATGATGTCCGTGTGCTGCACTGACCTGCCTCAGCTAAACTAATGCCAAAAAAGTGTGCCTCCTTTTTGTTTAAATCAGGAAAATCTATATGCTATACAAGCTGTTGGTTTTGTATGAGAGAACCGTGTGGACCTGATCATCATAATATGCCTGTAATATATGCCTTTATTTTATTAAATCATTGTTATTGTTTGTTTTTTTTAAAGCCATCACAGTGTCTGAGAGTTTTGGCGTTGTGGATGAAAATAGAGATGTCTGAGAGGATGGCTTTAAAACAGCAGAACATGTTGTGTGTTGGAATTTTAAACATGAAATAAACATCATAATCTGAGTTTAATATTGTGTTTATAATTGTCAGTCTGTAGCTGCCATTCTGTTTCACCACGTGCGGTGTCGCCAGGTCGCAGCTCACCTGCGGGGGTATTACCTGATTCGCCTTGCTTTCCAGCCTGTGTTACACATCTGGTGACATCCACGCTTTTGCACGCATTATCCACTCAGATAATGCGTGCAAAAGCGCCAAGTAGTCGCGGCAGCACACGGGAATGTTAAAATATATTTATAACAGTATCAGAGAATTACACATTGACACTTGAACAGGGCAGAAATTTCAGGTTTGTTGGAATTTATCGAATGTGACGCACCCGATGGCCCTGAAATTATGACCGCGACACATACTGCCCTCAGGTGGCGAACACTAGCTATAAAATCGTGCTGTGGCTGTCCGCAGATGCAATCCACTGTAACATGACAATAAGTCACAAACTGCTGCTTGCGTAGTTTCCAGTACGAATGATAATTCCTCTGTTCTAGAAAATGTCCCTGTATAAACAACATGCACAGTACTATTTGTGGGCAAAGTTTAGCAAACGCAATGTTTCTAGATGCTGTCATGTCAGCTCATTTTTTTAAATAAATAGAAAATAAGGGGCCAGCGAAGTGGACAGATTTTGTATTTGTGTGTGTTTGTGTTTCTGTGCGTGAGTGGAAAGTGTTGCTTCCGCATTCCCACGTTTCAGGCAGCGCGAGTCGGATCCCGAGAGACATTAGTCCAGATACAGAAATATAACAGAAAATAACAGTACACAACCGTAACGTTACGTCCTTGTCGATCTTATACGGTAACCCTGCAGTGGCGCTTATAGGTGTGTGAAAGCGAAAGGTGTCCTCTGCAGTTCGGCGCCAAGGCTTTGTTTTGATTTCCCCGCGGCGGTTTGTAAGAGCGAGTTAGCACATACCCCCAGCAGAAATGTCCCGTTCTCAGAGCCATGGCGTGTATCTGCGGCATTCACATGTAAATCTTACACATCTATCGCTTTTATAGATCCTAAGCCCACACTCTATCACGCAGATCTTTAGATTTCGGGTATTTCACTGCACCAGAGCTCCACGCCTGAACAGCAGTCGGAAAAACATTGCGACAACTGAAACAAGCTCCCGGGATTCTTGCTAATACACAAAAAGACGGATAGGGGCGATGGTCCCCCAACCTAGGGGTTTAAAACGTCTTTTATAAATAAGATGGCAAACTTTTTTTTCTTCTGGTCGCAGCTTGATGGTCACTTAGGTCTGAATTGTAAAAATGGCGTTTTATTTAATTAGTGAAGACTGTCAAGCACGCAGGACTGACGCGGGGGTCTACTGTATCTCAAACCCCAAACGTGACAAAGTTGAAAATTCTGTACTTAAAGTGTCGACAGCTTTAACACGATTTCACAGACTTTTCATATTAACATTGGATGCCATGGCCCAGGACACAAACATTTTAGTTGTACCTTCTTATCTGATTGTTGTGGTGGTCGTTAAATGTGATAGGCTGAAATTAAGGTACTACCATTTGATACATGTCATATCAATATGTCCTTGATATATATGTATATGTGCTCGCATATATGGGTGTCTTATACTGCACACTGTGATGGCTGAGTCTCCTCTCTCCCTCCGTGAGCACAACATGAGGGGGGTTCAGAGGCTGGAGAGAAACATGGAGGCAGATGCTGCCGGTAGGGGCCCGGTAAGAGCAGATGAGTGACCGCAGGAAGGGCTGCAGCTGGAGGAACAAGCAGGCTATGGCTTTGTCCCATTTAGCTTCCCTTTAAGGCTACAGAGGATGGACCAAAGTCCGAGGGAGACAGCAGTCCAACTGGTTCCTGGTGCATCTGCACGGGTCCTGCCTGCCCACACAGCTAACGTGTGCAGTTGTGCACCATTCTTACATAGCGATCTCTGTGTTGCATATTTATTCCGCTGCAGTTTGAGTGGCCAATAAAGTTCCTACAAATCACACTATGGTAAAGGTTAGCCAAACTTTGTTAAAGGGAGAGGTGGACCTCTCCCCGCTGAGTAACTCCTGAAAACCTTTCAGCGGCGTCCCAGGGGGGCGGTATTTGAATAAACTGGAATCCCAGCATCTGCTGTCCCTGTCTCGGCTACTTTAAAGGTGGAAAAAATTAAAAGCCTTCAATCGGCTCTGCAGAATTGGCTGGACAGCAGATAAAGAACACATTCCTCCCACCAGTCGACTCTGGAAATATACTTTTAGGTGTGATTATGAGCATTGCCAGGGGGGTTATTTTAGTTCAAGAGCTCTGCTTAAGGCTATTGCAGGACAGGTAGTATCAGTTATATGTGACCTTGAGGCTCTGGGGTAATGCCAAACCAAGCTCTGGGGCAGTGCCAAGTATTTTAAAAAATCAGCCCAACCCGGCCTGGAAATACTGGTGGAAGTTCTCCAGAATAACTGGGGAATGTGGGAAATAATGGTGGTAAGTCCCCAGAATCCTAGAGAATTGTGGAATGTGGCCCAATAGGAGAAATTGGTGGATAAGCCCCACAATAAGAGGAGTTGCGGGAATGGTAAAGAAGGGGAATTCAGAGAGTGTTTCAGACTTGGTACTTGAGAGTGTGTGAGAAACTGCTCCGTGCGGACCAGCCCGGTTTACTGTGTGTGACTTTAAAACATATACAATAAACCTAACTACATCAGACTCTGTGGATTGTACTCGTTTTTCGAAGAGAAGGCACTGAAGTGTGGAAGGATGCCCTCAGTCCACCTTCCCCAGACCGGGGGAAATCCACCACAACTTCCACTCAACAGAATTCGTCTGTGGGGGGCGCTGCAGTCGCCTCCTAAGAGCGCAGCGCCGGGACTGCAGTGCAGAGGAAGGAGCGCGTCCGCAGCACAATGGCGGGGTAAGGGAGGCAGACAGCGCCCGCTGCGGAGCTTCCTTCACATTAGCTACAGAAGTAGCGAATGCCGTCTGACTGAAGAAAGGACCAGGAAGTCTCGCCTGAAAGTGAAAATGGCTAAAACGCACGAAGAGAGCGACAGCGGTGATGTTTCTCCGGAGCGTTTGCTGCCTTCCCCCTCCGCGGCGAACCAAGAGGGCCTGCAAGTCGCGTGCGGAGAGAGACTGGTGCCCGGACAAGAAGCCGGGGAGGGGAGGCGGAGCGGAGCGCCGGAGTCGCAGCACAGCAGCGCTTCCTCCACGGCTCAAAGCCCACCAGAAGAGCTGCTACTGCGAAGTTTCCAGATTCCGCGGAAGAATAAAGAAGCTAAAGGTTGTGCAACTTCACTGCCGCCCGCAGCTCACCAGCTGCGTCTAAACTCCTGTCTGTCGGATGAGGTTAGAGAAATGTGTTTTTGGGGCTCGGCAGAGCATAGTTTAGCGAGGCTGGATTAATGCTCTGATTAATGGAATCACGGTTTCTCAAACAGCAGCCGTGCCAGGCGGTGCAGGTAAGTTTCAGAGCTGGGAGGCGCCACCAAATCTCCGCAAAGAAGCGTCGGAAGATGGTAGCCGGAGACCTGCGTATTCAAACTGCATAAATTCTATCGTGCATGAAGACCGAATAGAGTATTGGAATCGTGATTTTTTTCAGGATGGAGGAGTCGCACCTGAAAAGTTTTTTTTTTTTTTTTATTTATTCATGGAAGAGAAATACTCGACAAGTTTTTCCCTTCTCATCAGGTTTAAAACTACTACCGGATATTTTGCAGAGTACACACAACTTATCTTCCCCTCCAAACAAATAAAGTTCGCAAGGCAGTCTTCCCCCCTCCCTCCCTCCCTCCCTAGTGGGAACTTTGGGGAAAAAATGGCAGACCTGAAAGAGAAACCAGTGGGGGAGGAGTGCAGCCGTTCTTTGAAGCGCTGGAATTCGGAGAGATGTCGGACTGAACGCTACACATAATACACATTTTAAACCGCAAAAATTGCGAGATTTTAAATCGCCTGTTTTAAATGATGAGGAAGTCGGTATTCATGGCCAAAGCTGTTGCCGCAGTGATTTTTTTTTTGCCCCGACGCGGGTGCTGTCACACCCAGGTTTTGGTAAACGGGTGGTGTGGATTTCCTCGTGGAGCGTGCCTGACTCGGCATCGTGGGCTTGCAACCAGAATGTAGCCTACAGGTGCGATTCCCAGGTGGGGATCTGCTGTACTGAAGCTTTGAACCTGATGTGGTTCAGTAAATATCCACGAGTAAGTGGATAATATGTAACACTTGAAGCCCAACTTGTGATTTCTGTGATAAAGCAGAGGAGAGGGGAGGCAGTGTGGCACAGTGCTTAAGACCAGGACTTGTGACTGAAAGGTTGCTGGTTTGATTCCCAGCTGGGACCCTGCTGCTGTACCCTTGGGGAAGGTACTGCAGCCAGAATTGTCTCAGTAAATATCCAGCTGTATAAATGGATAGCATGTAAAACCTGCAACCTTGCTCTGGATAAGAGCATCCACTAACTAACAACAGTGTAATATAAAGCAAATATTACCAGATATTTCTATATTAATATTATTGTTATGATGAGAAAATTCCCTTCTGTATTGTACAGAAGGGCTTTTGCCTGTCTGCCTGGTAGGCAGCCCTGGGAGTGGGCGTGGCCATGCGGAGGGTGGTCTCCAGGCCTTCGATTGTGTCCAATCAGGCCCTTGGCAGACGCGCTGGGTGCACTCTGCTGGTGCATCGCCCTTTGTGATGTCAGAGGGGGTGTGGTCTTCTGCCTCCTGCTCTTTTTGGTCTTCAGTGTTGTGTTTAAGTCCAGTGCAGAAGGTTTTTCTGCTGGAGAGGATGGCATTGGTCATGCACAACATCAGGGCCAGCTGGCCTCTTCCACGTCTGAACTCCGGGGCAAAATTTTGCCTTTGGTCCAAAACCCGTTCTGTGGCATTTCTAATGTTCTGAGCCATGTAATTGAGCACAAGTTACCAAGCTCTTTTCTTGAGGTTTGAGTAATAGTGAGCAACATGGGTTCATGTGCAGTGAATTAAGGCCATTTTGTACTGAACTGTTGAGCTGAACAGTGATGGAGCAGCAGTTGCCTGTGGTAGACTGTTGGCATAGTGTAACTGAGAGCATGTGATTTTACCTGAAGCAGCTGAGCCTGTTGAACCCGTGCTAATGGGTGGATGTGGTGAAAGGATGATGGCAGGCAGCAGGAGTGCCGCTCTGTTTTCCAGGCTGTTAGTGCAGCCCTGCTTTAGTGCCAGGGAGCCTAAGGCTCTCCCAGCCTGTAATCGGTCAGAGCTCATCCACGCCTCTGGCTGTGAGGGGCATCACTGTGGGGCAAAGAGTTGTGCGCCTATCATCCATTATTAAATGAGGCGCAGGGTAGCACCGTGGCTAAGGAGCAGGCCTCGTAACCGAAAGGTTGCCAGTTCAATTCCTCACGGAGGCACTGCTGCTTTGCCCTTGGGCAAGATGCTTAACCCACAATTGCCTCAGTAAATATCCAGCTGTATAAACAGATAACATTGTAGTTGATGTAAGTCCCTGTGAATAAGAGCATCTGCTAAATGCCCATAATGTAATAATATAAAAGGAGAATGCTGCAGTATTTACTTGTGATGTACATTTGATTGTCTGTTGCAGTTATTTTGTAATTACAGAAAGTGCCGGTCGGTGTATTAGTGCAGTATGGTGGGATGGGGTATCTCAGGTCCCAGTACACTTTTCATGCCGTTTTGTGAACTCTGTTCACGATGAGCACACAGTGGACGGGGAGGATCTGCTGTGGGCTGTTAAGCTCCTGAAACAGAGAACAGTGTGCAGTGGCCCATCACTGCCAGTCCTGCTTAAGATTACAGTACAGATAGTACTGCTCTTTGCAGCTTAAATACGCCATCCATTATTACATGAAATTATGAACAAAGCATTTGGCTGGTGAAATAATCAGTGCACGTACATTGATGATGAAGCTCCATTTTTTGCGAGATGCTGCGGGTTTGAGAGCGATGAGGGAGATGCAGGGAAGTGTTTCCTGAGGCTGCAGACAGGAAGTAATCTCGATGCTCGCCTGTCAGCCCTCCCACTCTGCCCCCCACGTGCCGTCTCTGTGTACCAAAGAAGCATTCCAGACACCCCCAGGAGCTCTGAAGCTGTTTGAAGACCACATAAAACTATCCTAAACCCTGTGCTCCCCCCATATGTAAATATATAAAAGCAGCATAAATGTAGTGGTGAACCCCCCCCTTAGAAGGCCCAGTGTGTGTGTCCAGTGTTCTACCCTCCCAGAGAAAGGACAGCCTGAATCATAACCCGTCTGCATCTCTCCTGCTGTGAAACCATCCTCTCTCCCTCATATGAGAGACCTGCTTCTTACTACACCCAGCTCTGTCTGAGGGACAGGTGACCCTCCCACCTGCAGCTGTGTCTGAGGTTTTGCCTTATCTGAAGTCCTTATGACTCTGTACACTGTAGATTTTTGGGGAGCAGAAACATTTAAAGGGTGTGAGTTCAGCAGTGAGCCCCTGCCCTGTCTGTCCCGGTGTGGCCGTTCAGACTGACTGTGACGGGGAGGTGTGGATGTGCAGTCTCAGTGTAGCCCTGTGAGCTGGGGGAAGCACATCGGCTCCACATTTCTGTGTGCATCAACAGAGGAAAAGTAGCATATGATTCTGAAATTACCTCCCAACACACCCGTGAGCCCTGGGAACACTCAGACAGAAACTCACAATGCTTTCAGCCACGTGTGTGTGTGTGTGTGTGTGTGTGTGTGTGTGTGCATGCGCTAATCCAGCCCCCTCTCTGCAGCTCTCTTCCAGTACGTGCTCCCTGACTCCCGCGAGTTCAATGACATTGTGAGCATCCTCTGCTCCTCCTACCTGGAGCCGGCGTCCGCGGGCACCTTCACCTACGCTAAAGCCCGCTTCGTCCACAGCGAGCTTCTGGAGAAGGAGGTGAGCGCTGTCCTCACCCTGTCCCCTCCCCTCCCCTCCCCTCGCCCTGACCGCAGGATGGGAGACTGCTGTACTCGGCACATGGGAGTTCCTCCACATCCTCACTGCCACTGTTTCTGTTGGAATTGTTCAAATGAAACTAAATTTATTTGGTTGTTTTTGCTTGCCTGCTTGTGAATTTTGCATGGTTGTCACACTCTGCTTTCCTATTGGACAGTTCTTTGAGAAGAAACGGGAGATGAAAGAGGAAGCACGTAGCGACAGTGAGCTGCTGGAGTCCTACAGCTTCCTGCTGACGGACAGCTCCAAGGTGGGCCAAGGGGACGTGTGTGTGTGTGGCTACTGGCAAGTAGAGCAAACAGCAGGGCCAGAGGCAGGCGTACAGAGCTTGTCTGGTAAAACATCAGAACAGTGCCACTCTACTGGAGTTCTCACCTACCAAACACACACTACCCGCCCCCCTCACCTCCAGCAGAGCCTGCCCTGTCCGTCACAGAGATTCAAAACAAAAGAGAATTTTAGCACATGAATATGACTTCCTGCCCTGGGAGGGACTTCCTGTACAGTCATAGGCCTCAGTACATGTTCACCATGTTTAGTCAGAGACTTTTTCAGAGAATGTGTTAAGGAAAGTGTTCATTTCATACTGTGTCTGACAGTGTGGAAATGCTACTGTAGTGACCTCTGTCATCCTATGGTTTTGTCAGTTTAGTCTAGCAGCCCTGTAATGAAAAGGACAGACTGTAATCCTGCCCTGTGATGCCCTCTCTAATCCCTGCACTGTGATTGGATGATTTCAGCTGCCTGGTATCTGTGAGAAAGGTCTGTGTGTGGGACACAGCCGCATCACTAGCCTGGGGAACCCGGCCTTGGGTGAGCGAGACCCCGACTCTCAGCCAATCAGAGTATCTCCTGCCACTCACACAATGCTCAGAGCCAATCAGAATGTATCCTGTCACTCACACAAGGCTGAGCCAATCAGAGTATCTCCTGCCAGCTGGATGTTCTCTGATGCTCCTCAGGTAGAGTGAGTGGTGTCGCAGCAGGGAATGGAGCTGTGTTTGGGTGAAGCACCCTCCTCCTTCCCACAATGCCGCGCTGTGCTGTGGCTGTGTGTCTCAGAGCAGAGATCGTCTGCTGCTGACAGCAGGAAGGGATGCCCCCTCCCGCTGGCTCATTCGCCCATGTGAGGGGGAGAAGCACCCAAACCACAGCTCTTCCTCCACAGCTGGTGGCAGGAAGGAAATGCGTTGTGGGAAGGCAGGCTGTTTCCTGTTGACTCGTACCTTTTCATTTTAAATATATTTGCACACAGTATCTCCATTGACATTACATACATTACATTGCATTCATTTAGCTCTGGATAAGAGCGTCTGCTAAATGCATGTAATGTAATGTATGTAATGTTTACCTGTCCTGATTCTCTCTCTGTTGTGTTTGCAGGTGTTTACCTGGCCTGATTCTCTCTCTGCTCTGTCTCTGCAGGTGTTTACCTGTCCTGATTCTCTCTCTCTCTCTGCAGGTGTGTACCTGTCCCGATACTCTGACTTGCTGTGTATGAATCCCTTTCCTGTTGGTGCCTCTGGAGAGATCATAATATTTAAAGTCATCAGGGTAAGATCAGCCGGCCAGTGTGAAACGTGTGAAAGCTGGTATCAGGTCTGCCACCACTTTGTGCTCAGTTGTATTTCCTGTGTTTATAGCAACCAGATGGTAATGGTAAACCAGTAGACAAATGGTAAACCGATTCTGATGGGAGGGGTGTGGGTGTGTCCTGCAGGGTCCTTGGCAGGGTGGGGTCTGATGGGGTATGTGGGCGTGTCCTCATCAGGGTGGGGTCTGATGGGAGATTTGGGCATGTCCTCGGCAGGGTAGGGTGAGGAGCTTTGAGACCGGCCTGAAGAACGTTCTGGACCCCAGTCCTAAGTATGACTGCCATGTGTCGAAGAAGGCGTCCCGTGTCCCCTCCTTACTGTCCTACAGAGCCTTCGAGATCACACAGGTGCATTGTGGGTGACCAGCTGCATGGGAAAAGAGTACTAAACTCAATATTAAGATATGACGGCATGAGAATGGATTATATGTTTGGATATATACAATTACATGCTACACATGCTGGTTTTAGGCCTACATTAGTAATATTGGACATATGTTGCAATATATATTGTGTATTTTGGCATATCTAAAATATGTATTTCTTATAATTTGTACTTCTTTATTGCCCATATCCTGAGTTTGTGCTGATAATTGGATCGTTCTCTTTGTGTCTTCAGCAATATTTTTACGAGTACGCCTTTGACGAGATCAGACCGCGTCCTCGCCATGTGTGTCCGTACGCTGTGGTGTCCTTCCTGTACACAGGCCAGCAGGGGGTGCCGTTGCACAAACCCACTGCTCCGTTCAGGTGCGCTGCTGCCCAGGGCGTTAGCAGTGAATGGAACAGTTCCACTGTGACCACTGTGTTATTCCTGCAGTGTTACTGTGTGAAACACTCTGGTGCTGTCAGCTATATTACTGACTATATTCCCTCTGCTCCCAGGTCACACAGCACCAGCGCTGAAGGAAACACAGGTATTGGCTTATCTCACATTTCATTTGTCTGTTCGACTTGCTGTGCGATGTGTCCTTCTCTCTGTTTCAGTTTCATTACTACTGCTGTGGCTTTTGTGCCATTGTTGCTGAGAGTCCTGTAGCAGATAAATTTGATTGGCTGGCTGTGTGTCTGTATGTGATTTGGTGGTGTTGATTGGCTGGGCTGTTGGTCTGTGTGTGATTTGCTGGTGGTTGATTGGCTGGCTGTGTGTCTGTGTCTGATTTGGTGGTGGCTGATTGGCTGGCTGTTGGTCTGTGTGTGATTTGGTCATGGTTGATTGGTTGGAGTCTGTATGATCTGTAAATGATTGGCTGAGCAGTTGTGTCCCCTCTCTCTGTGGCTCGTGGGTGTGGCAGGAAGGAGCAGCTACACGGTGTGGAGCGGAGAGCTGCAGAACAGGGGCCAGGTGGTGTCCCAGGTGTGCCTGCGTTCCTCCTCCCGCCCCTTCCTGCCCGTCAAACTGTGAGTCCCGCCCCTCTAACAATTGCAATATCAGACACCACTCCTGTTAAACAGCATCACCTTATATTCATGCCACATTAATGCTGTGACCTACTCCTTGCCGGTACAATGACATTTGACATTTATTGGTGATGATAACAGTTTCAGCCCTAGTCTGAACCTTGACCTGTTACCCTAAACCAAACCAGTGCCAAACCCACCTGCCCTCAGTTCAGAGTGATTTCCCCAGGTTATTTTCACTCATTGCCACCTTTCATTTCCAGATGTCAACTGTGCTATACTGCAGCTGTAGTGGCGGTAGGACAGGTCAAGCGGTGATTTAGAAAGCATCTTCATACTATAATTGATCAGATGCAGTTGTGCTAAACTGTCCAATGAGAGGCAGAGTCCATTGTTAGCCTCATTATTCCTGCTGGCTGCTCTCTTTTTTGGCAGCCCGGAAGTTCTGGAGATGGACATGGCGATGCAGCTGGACCAGGTGAAGCAGAAGATCCCGGCGGCCCTGTTTTCCTGGAACACCTACAGCGGAACCCGAGAAGGTGAGAGAGAGCTGGGGGCAGGGCTCAGGGGTCCAGCGTTTACACCTCCTCTGTGTGGAGTCTTTTTCTGAGGGCTAAGGTTCAGTATTGATTCTTCCATAAAAGTATGACTTGCATGTCTGCAGGGTTAAATGTGAATTGATGATGTTAGCAGAGCTGTAAATGGATTTGCTCATTGTGTGTGTGTGTGTGTGTGTGTGTGTGTGTGTGTGTGTGTGTGTGTGTGTGTGTGTGTGTGTGTGTGTGGGGTGTGTGTGGGGTGTGTGGGGTGTGTGTGTGGGTGTGGGGGTGTGTGTGTGTGGGTGGGTGTGTGTGTGTGTGTGTGTGTGTGTGTGTGTGTGTGTGTGTGTGTGTGTGTGTGTGTGTGTGTGGTGTGTGTGTGTGTGTGTGTGTGTGGGGGTGTGTGTGTGCGTGTGTGCATGTGTGCGTGTGTGTGTTGCAGTGTTGAGGAGCGGGCTGTATGGCAGTCTGTTGGAGGTGCTGGACTCCAGCAAACAGAGTGACGCGCTGGTGACTCTGCTGCTGAGACTGGAGAAAGAGAGGATGGTGAGTCAGTCTCCTGTGCCCTGCGTGCCCTCACCTGTGTCCCTTCACCTGTCTCCCCTCACCTGTCTCCCTCCCTGTCCCTTCACCTGTCTCCCCTCACCTATCTCCCTCCCTGTCCCTTCACCTGTCTCCCCTCACCTGTCTCCCTCCCTGTTGATCACCTGTCCCTCTGTTAGGTGTATCCCTGGCAGTGTGTGGTCTTTGATAAGCTGGGAACACACACAAACGATGGTCAGTTCAGCTGCTCCAGTGGTACAGTTGCCCAGGGTTGGCAGATTATCTTTGATATAAACATGTTGCAGCGCACATCTCAGAGCTTGACTGACAGCCTATTTGTAGGGACTGCTGTTGTGCCTGGACTCCATAATCACTCAGTAGCTGCAGGGTAGGTAAGAAGGAGAGAAGGAAGCTTTTAAAGAGAACTTGCACACTACAAAAAAAAGCAAGGAGAAATACCACTGAGCCGAATCGGGACTGAGAGAGGGTGACTGCAGACTCAGTGTGGGATACACATGACTGCAGATGATACTCTCTGACTAACTGTCGGGTGTGTGCGCTTAGCTTAAGAATGACCTTTTTAATCCTCATGCGGACCTCTAGAGGCCACATGCTGGATCTGATCTCTCTCTCTCATGCTGGCTCTGGTCTCTCTGTGTCATGCTGGCTCTGGTCTCTCTGTGTCATGCTGGCTCTGATATCTCTCTCTCATGCTGGATCTGATCTCTCTCTCTCATGCTGGCTCTGATCTCTCTCTCTCATGCTGGATCTGATCTCTCTCTCTCATGCTGGCTCTGATCTCTCTCTCTCATGCTGGCTCTGGTCTCTCTCTCTCATGCTGGCTCTGGTATCTTTCTCATGTGGCTCTGGTCTCTCTCTCATGCTGGTTCCGGTCTCTCTGCAGGTGCTGCTCAAGCCGTTGATAGACGGCGGCTTCCTCTTCCTGCTGTCATCTGCGCAGATGGTCAGTCCCAGTGGTAAGTGACCGCTCTCTGGAGATGATTGTGTGTGTGTGTGCGCGTGCATGTGCGTGCAAGTGTGTGTTTGTGTGTGCGTGTGTGTGTGTGTGCGTGCGTGTGCGTGTGTGTGTGTTTGTGTGCGCATCTGCGCGTGTGTGTGTGTTTGTGTGCGTGTCTATGTGTGTGTGCGCATGTGTGTGCGTGTGTGTTTTGGAGCAGTTGGCAGTGAGAGGTGGCTTTGGCAGAGATGTCAAAGAGAGTCTCTGGGTCCTGTGTATTGCAGAGGGAGGTGGGAAGTGGGCGTGGCGCCTGCAGGCCCTCTTCATCTTTCGGGAGTCCAGAGAGGTGTCCGGGCGCGGTGAGTGGCTTTCAGAGCTCCGTCTTAAATTTCAGTAAAGTATAATAATATGTTTCAGTAATATATCCCACAGTCCTTCACGGCTGGTTACCCGGGAAACAGGAAGCAACGGTGGGGATGTGATTGCAGTGTAGTGACGGTGTGATCCCTGTTGCAGTGTCTGGGCGTGGGGTGACCCCGGACGCCCCGCCCCCGGACGCCCCGCTGATAGCCGGGGTGGGGCGCTTCCTGCCGGCGCTGCACTACGCCCTGCGGAAGCTGCGGACCACTGACCCCCCCGACCTCGCGGCGGGCGTGGCCCGGCAGGCGCAGGACTACCTGCACAGGTGCGGAGCCGGGCTGCGGCCGCACTACATGAGCGAGTACCAGCAGACCCTGGACGGGAAGGAGCACCTGTACCCCGCGCCGCGGCAGACCCCCGGGCTGGACGGCCGGCTGCGGGCGTACCTGAGCCGCCCCGCCTGCTACAGCGTCCCTGTGGCACAGGCCCAGGCCATGGTGGAGAGCTCGCCGCCCCCTCCGCAGCCCCCGCCAGAACGCTGTCCCGCGCCCGACACCGGGGGCGCTGACGGCCAGCCAGGGGGGCAGGAGGGTGCAGGGGTACAGCCCAAACAGAAGAAAAGGCGTGGCCTTCCTCAGGGAAATTATGACCAGGCTATGATGAAAGAGCTGCTCAAGGTTATTAGAAGCCACAAGCATATGAGGGTGGAGTCATGGCAGGAGGCGGAGTCAGAGGACGGAGAGGAGGCGGAGTCTGTGGAGGGACAGGGGGTGGGGCCAGATGATTGGCAGGGGGCAGGGTTATTGGACCTTCATGGCCTTCACGGACTGAAGAGGAAGCTGGAAAATAAACCCACTGGAGTCCCCTCTAAGCGTCAGCGGATAGGTTTGAGCTCTCTGCTCAATGGCGAGCTCATAACCGGTGAGGGCTACATTTAAGCGTGTGTGTGTGTGTGTGTGTGTGTGTGTGTGTGTGTGTGTGTGAGAGAATATACCTCTGTGTGTATACTTCTCTGGGTCATTCTTTTTCAGCTCAACTACCTCTTTTACAGGTGACGAGGGCGAACCCAGTTCCACTCCATCCCTGTCCGCATTTATGACGGGGCGGGACTCTGATCCAAGGGGGTGGGACTCTGACATGAGGGGGTGGGACATTGACCTTAGGGAGCGGGACATTGACCTGAGGGGGCGGGACATTGACCTGAGGGAGCGGGACATTGACCTGAGGGGGCGGGGCATTGACACGAGTGGGTGGAAGTCTGACCCAAGGGGGTGGGACTCTGACTCGAGGGAGCGGGACATTGACCTGAGGGGGCGGGACTCTGACTTGAGGGAGTGGGACTCTGACCTGAGGGGGCAGAACTCTGACCTGAGGGGGCGGGACTCTGACCTGAGGGGGCGGGACTCTGACCTGAGGGAGCGGGACTCTGACCCAGGGGGGCTGGACTCCAACACAGACACGCTACTGAACATGTTGCTGGCCACACTGAAGCACACCAGGACCCCCTCCTCGCCTACCGAGCCGGCCGACTGGAGCGTGGAGGAGCCTGGGGCGGCAGAGAGTTTGCCGTATGATGGCGACCTCGGCCTGCCTGCGGGCTGTGACATCGACCTGCGCAAGCGGCTCGTACAAGAGAGCCAGGAAGAGCTGAGCCGACTTGAGGTAAGCCTGTGTGTGTGCGCCATGGTGAATGACCCAGCTGTGGCCTGATTGGTGGAGTATGCGCACTCAGTCAGGTGACTTGGGTGTGTCCCGTTTGCTCAGGATCAGGCAGAGGGTGGTGCCAGTCCCCAGGGTGGAGCTCACCCAGAGATGCCCAGCGGTGAGCAGAGCCACGAGGAGAGCTATCTGCCGTGGAGACTCATCCCCATCACAGGTGGGGGGCGCCAGTGGAGCGCTCAGGGAGAGAAGGGAAATGCAGGGATGTGATAATTTACTGAATTTACCTAAAGAGGATCAAGCTGGATACTTCCCTGAGAAATCTGATACCGGGAGAGTCTGCCTGGCAAAGCACCTGACTTCGTTACAGACTCTGGAGTCTATCATAACTAAAGAATGATACAAACCTAATATAGATGTGAGATTCCTAAGGTAATAAATAGCAGACATTTTTGATGATGATCAGAACATTTAGGGCGTACTCACACTAGGCCCGGTTGCCTTGTACCGTGCCCGAGCACGATTGTCCCCCCTCCCCTCTCCCTCGCTGGCCTGCGCTCACACTGCACTTAACGTTCCGGGCCCGAGCATGCTTGCGTCATCATGATGCAACTTTTTGTGTTGAGGAAAAGCGCTCTCCCACAGCATAATGGAGTTCATGATTGTACTTAATTTGTGGCATATTTGGGGTTGCTTTGGGCACGGTGACACACGGCCCTCTCACATGCCTTATAGATTTATCGATTATGCCACGCAGTGATTTTCAGTTAATCGTGCTGCACGTATAAGAAGATTTTTACGGAGGCAGGCGACGTTTCAGTCATTATGCTAAGGGACAGACCAATATTTTGTGTCAGATTACAGTAGGCTAATCACAATAATGTTAGCTAATGTTAACCAGTTAGGGTTACTACTTGTTTGTGCGCTACTGTCATCATTACAACAGCACACATCTTCTGTTACTACTTGGATAGTACACTTTTCAATTCAATCGAGAATATGTGGGTTAATAACGGGTCTGGTTCTCACCTTATTGATGAACGTGAACTGTAGTCGGCGAGTAAAGCTCCAAATTCCTCCCTTAACGTCAGCTGCCTCCTTAAAAATCTTATACGTGCTGCATGATTAACAAAATCGCTGCATTGCATAATCGATGCTAACTGGCTCGAGAGCTAACGTTAGCTATCTAGTGATAGATTTGACAAACATAGCTAGTTAGCTAACAGGCTACCTGTCTGAACGATTGTTGAAGACTAGCTACTTAAACAGTTTGGCTGCTTCATTTGTGATAGTCTAAGCCCCTGACAACAGCAATGCTTTCATCGCCACGTAAAGTATGGTTAGTTTTATTTGGCTTTCTAGTAATCAAGCTAATGTGGGGATCCACAGAGTTATTTTTAGGTATAGATCTACAGAACTAACCAATCAAACATCAATTTGGAGGTAGCCAGCTTGTTGTGTTTAAGGAAGTCAGCTAGCTAGTCAAATGATGGTTTAAAGGATTTATTATGACTGGGCGTGTAACTAACAGATATCCAGCTAACTGTTGCTATAACGGATATATTTGTTCAATGGGAGAGTCGCATCATTGACGTCATGCTCGCGTTCCGTGCTCGGGCACGGTTAGCGATCACATTGATGCGTACCGTGCCCGAGTCCAAGTGAACCGTGCCCGGGCCCGCTTGAAGAGGTACCGGGCATGGTACGGAGCGATCACACTAGTCAAACGAACTGGACTTTGGGGGTCAAACGTGCTCGGGCACGGTACGGATCGCCTAGTGTGAGTACACCCTTAGAGATGTTTGAAATGTAGCAGTGGTGATGACTGCACACATCATTTACAGTGAGGTTCAGGATTTAATATGCATTGCTTCACAGCGTGTCTTAGTTTACACTCTACACTTAGTTTTACTGCAGTGCACATTCGGTCAAACAGAGCGCAGGATGTGGAGCCGGCCCTTAATTCAGCCTCTCTTTGGCTCTCCCCTCTCCGCAGGTGTGAAGTCAGAGGGTTACCGCCGTCTGAAAAAGGGCGACCCGCTGGATCCTCGCGTCCGTGTCTGTCGCAGGAGAACGCAGCGTGTGCGCTCTGAGCCGGCGGGGGATGATGGGAAGGTGGGGGGTTCCCTGGACGGTGTCCTGGAGGAGGAGCTGAGCAGCTTCAGCGTGGAGGTGCAGGAGGTGCTGGCAGGAGTGGGGGTTCCCGACAGCCCTGAGGCCCTGGCCCCGCGCCGCCCTCTGCAGGAGCTGGCCTTCTCCCGGTACGTCTCAGAGCTCGCCCCCCCGGTGTCTGTGAAGCACTACATCAGCACGCTGTGGGAGGGGATGAACCGTCTGATTGGCTCTCAGTCTGCTCCTTCCCTCTGCATAGCCCCGCCCACCAAGCCAGCAGCTGACCCAAGCAAAAAGCCAGAATCTGCCCCACCCACGAAGCCTTCATTTGCTCTGCCCACCAAGACATCATGTGACCCATGCACCAAACCAGAATCTGCCCCTCCCACCAAGCAATCATCTGCTCCGCCCACCAAGACATCATGTGACCCAAGCAAAAAGCCAGAATCTGCCCCGCCCACCAAAACATCATCTGCCCCGCCCACCAAGCCAGAATCTGCCCCACCCACAAAGTCACCATCTGCCCCACGCACCAAACTGCCATCTGACCGACGCACCAAGACATCATCTGCCCCACCCACCAAACGACCATCTGACCCACGCACCAAACGACCATCTGACCCACCCACCAAACGACCATCTGACTCACGCACCAAACGACCATCTGACCCACGCACCAAACAGCCATCTGACCCACGCACCAAGACATCATCTGCCCCGCCCACAAAGCCAGAATCTGCTCCACCCACAAAGTCACCATCTGCCCCGCCCACCAAGCCCTCAACAGACCCACGCACCAAACGACCATCTGACCCACGCACCAAAGGGCAATCTGACCCACGCACCAAACAGCCATCTGACCCACGCACCAAACGACCATCTGACCCACGCACCAAACGACCATCTGACCCACGCACCAAAGGGCAATCTGACCCACGCACCAAACAGCCATCTGACCCACGCACCAAACTGCCATCTGACCCACGCACCAAACGACCATCTGACCCACGCACCAAGACATCATCTGCCCCGCCCACAAAGCCAGAATCTGCTCCACCCACCAAGCCAGAATCTGCTCCGCCAAAGACCCCGAAGACCCGTGTCTGTCACAGACACCCCTCTCGGGGCACGGTGAGAGAGAAGCGCTCGCAGCCCCCGTTGAGGAAGGTGGGCGGCACTGGGATGGATTCGGGCGAGGTGGGAGCCGCTGGGGAAGCTGCAGGGGGCACGCCGTTGCTGGGCAACAACGTTCCTGTGCCTGACCCCGCCCCCAGGTCCACCTGCATCGGCAGCCTGATTGGTCAGGTGGGGCCGGAGGTGGTCAGAAGCCTGGTGGAGATCATCCAGGACGTGCGGAAGAACTCCGTCAAATTCTACATCCATCCTGGGAGCCAGGACGCAGTGCGCAGGAACATGCACAGAGAGATCAAGGTACTGCTGCTGGCAGCAGGGAGCGACACTGAGATCAGAATGATCCCTCACTGGAATCTTACTTTTTTCCTGGGTTGAGCATCAAGAGCGGCTCAGGAGAATTAACAATAACCTGTGAAATTAGTGAAATACGTGTATGTAAATGTATTAACTTAAATTTTTTTATCATTTAAAAGCAAATTTGTAGTGATGGTGAGGTCTTGTTTTGTTTTGGAGAGTGTGAAAGAGCTGTATCTCTGTATGAAAGGTGGTTAGAGACTGCACAGTGCAGATACTGTAAGCGTTTCCCTCCTGGTGCCTCAGGAGTACCTGAAGGCTCTGGGGAATGAGGAGTGTGACCCAGAGACGTTCCTGCAGAGGAAGAACGGTCTGGACAAGCTGCTGGTCATCATTCAGAACCAGGACATCGCTGCACACCTGCACAAGGTATCAGACAGCCGGGTGGGTGGACCCGACACCCCTCCCCTCTCCACCGGGCTGAAGTGCTTCTGTAGGAGTCTTTAAGAAAGTCTGGATTTGTTAACAGGGTACAGGTAGGAATAATCTCAGGTGTGCCAGGTACGGCTCTGGCTGTAGCTGGTGTCTGTCGTCTGAGGGGCAGTTTAGGGGACCTTACTGGACCAACTCTGACTGGCTTTGGTCTGCAGTTTGTTACCGTCCTCCTTGGTTATCGTCTTGCTGGGTGGGTATGTGACGAGCTCTCTGTCTCCTGTTTGATAATGGCCTCAGATCCCGGCTCTCGTGTCACTGAAGAGGCTGTGGCAGTCGGTCAGCTTCGCTGGGGTGGACGGTCCGGACGATGTGAGGAACCACACCTACAACGAGGTCTTTGTGTCCGGTGGCATCATCGTGTCCGACGACTTCGTCCTCAGCCCTGACTTCATCACCCATGGTGAGTCTGCGCAAATCTGGTGTGGGAGGCATCGTGGGAACAGGACTTGGACGCAAGCTGGAACTTTACTGGAGCTCTGAAACAGTGCGTTCACAGCAGTGTGTCTGCAGGACTGTGTGCGTGAAGCAGGGGTGTACAAGGTAGATTTCAGGCACTGGACTGGAGGGAACAGGGTAGATCATGGTTTTGATTTAAAAATCCAGATGGAAAGTGCATCCACTCCATGTTTAGAGTGATTGCATTTGTTTGTGTTGTAGCGAGGCTGCAGGCATTGCTGATGTCACTGGAGGGGCGGAGCTCTTTAGAGAGCCTGTGGCAGTGGAAGATTCACCTTAAGACGCAGAAGAAGCTGAAGGAGCTCAGCAGGTCAGTGACACCACCCACCAAACCCCAAAACACCCCATCCCCAAACCCCAAAAATACCCCATCCCCAAACCCCAAAATGCCCCATCCACGAACCCCAAAATACCTCATCTGCAAACCCCTAAATACCTCATCCGCAAACCCCAAAATACCCCATCCACGAACCCCAAAATACCCCATCCATGAACCCCAAAATACCCCATCCCCAAACCCCAAAATACCCCATTCCTGAACCCCAATATACCCCATCCATGAACCCCAAAATACCCCATCCATGAGTCCCCAAGCACCTCTAAACTCACCGCACTAAGCCCCCAAACCCCCCAACTCTGAGCCCACACAACGACAGCACCACCTTTCTGACAGATACATCAGTGCTGTCAGGGAAGTGAGGATTTAATGAAAATTAAATTGTCTGAACCTAGCGGTTTTAGAAATTAACGCCCTTGTTTATCGTCCGGCACTCTGAATACCAAACAAAAATGACGCCAATTACTAAAACTCCTCACTTAACCAACATGTAAAATAATAATAAAAATGATTTAATTTAATAATTATTATCAAAGATATTAATTATCAATTAAATCACCGAATTTGTTGATAGGAGATGAGCAGTCTGGTGGATCAACATTTGCCAGAAATATAGAATCACAACTGGGATAAATTAAAAAGGTTTATTAAGCAGTTACACTAAGACAAGATGAAATTCAAAGTCTGGGCTACAGACCTGGTCCACTACCTTAACAGACACTAAGTTACACAAAGACATTAACAAAACAAGGACATGGATGGATCACAGAATGGGTGAATGAATGCGTGCAGAGAAAATTACCCAAGCCAATTGGTTACCTCTCCCAAGGAAGAACACAGGAACCACTCACGATAGCAGCAAAACTCCAAAAGGAAAAATGCAAAAAGTTGCAGGAGAAACTGAGCCACGGACTGGATGACTGAACGGATGACTGAGCGTAGGCAAGGAACTGAACCGTGGCAAAAACTGATCAACGACAAAAGACTGAGCTAAGAGGCCCGTTCTAGGCCTGACTTAAGAAGAAGCTCTCTCCACCTCCCTGACCCACGCATGATTAATTTTATGGTTGGGGAGTGCCTGGAAGTTTCTCCAGGACTTAATTTTGTCCTTTCGATCCAAACATCTGGAAATACCAGATATATTTTCAAGATTCTCATCTTTGCATTCAGCTCTTCATGAGCATTGCAATGACACCAAACATTAATAGGCATGGGTTGAGAGAGTTGGCTGAGAGGAACTGGTAAAATGGTGGTTTTGCTGCTATATTGAGAAATACATGTGTTATCACACAACATTGGGTTTTCCACATTTTTCCATGACATGAGAGTACAATTACTGTGGGGTACAAAAGGGTGATCCGAACGTATAGGCACACACAAGGAAACACACACATACACGCGCTGATTGTACTCAGGAAGGGGAGAAGAGGGGAGAGAAGGGAGGAGAGAAGGCAACCCCCTGCAGTTGTGGTCTATCAGGATGTTACAGTTTAAGTAACTTAGATTGGCTAAAAATGCAGAGTTCTTTAAGATTATATTAGAAGTATTTGGCACCTAAACCTCTTTCAGATTAAACCAAACATGACTGTAGCCACCATTTAGTCAAGGATTCTACATCTGAGGGACAGATTCATGCTTACCAATAAACAAAGCGGGCGTATCACGCCCTACTTCCACTTTTATCTGGCAAAATCAAATGTGAATCCGAACAGTCAATCATCAGTTTGAGGTTTTAAGTATCTGACTAGGTTTTAGGTGACTTCTTGCAATCTTAAAGTGATGGCTGCTTATTTTAAGTAGGTATGTGACCCGTGGTCACTGGTTTTGGGGTATTTATGGTGGCAGACCATTCGCCCTCTTGCCTGCTATGTGTGTGTATTTGTTGACTCATCTACGCTTGTTCTGGTCCTGAGTAGGGAAAGGAATCCTAAAAACCCAGACCAGGTCAAATAACCATAAAATGCATGGTACTCTCCTGACAGTGCTTTAGTGGAATTACTTGACTATTTTACATACAAAACTTCTGCAAGCCAAGGAACCCGCTAAAGATACACGCTGAGAATATGTGTGAGGAAGGTTCACACCCTGCAGGAAGGCTGTGAGGGTAAAGCAGGTGTGATGTAAGTGAGGTTTCCATAGTGATGGGAGAGTTTTCATTCTCTCTCTTCAGGCTGAATGCAGAGGCCCTGCAGCTGCTCAGGCTGCTCTCCACCTATCAGAAGAGGCGTGTGGTGGAGGTCCTTCCGTACCATGAGTGTGATGCCTCGGCTCGCCCCACCCCTGACCTGGACTGCCTGATCCACCTGCAGGCCGAAAACACGCAGCAACGACACCTCATCTTCCTCACAGGTACACACACTTTCAGGTACACACTCTCACACACACACACACACACACACACACACACACACACACACACACACACACACACACACACGCGCGCGCGCTCACTGTTTCTCTTTGTCTCAGCAGAACGTCGGTTTGAGATGTTCTCCGGGTACTCTGAGAATGGGATTGTGGTGGCCAGCATTGATGATGTCATGACCCGCTTCGAGAACCTTGTTGGCACTGGAGGAAGGGAGTTGCCTGACCCCGGCCACCCAGACGCACAGACACCCCCTGCAGGTCAGAAACAGATGGTCAGGAAGTGTGTCCATGGTATGCCCTGTGCTGGATGTTTGATGGATTCTCAGTGTATAACAAACACTGTTTGTGTAGCTTTTTATGAATGGGTGGGCAGTTTAATGCTTATTTGGATTGTTGTGGAGACTGTGTGTTCCTGATGTCTGTATTTCTGTCTTTCTGAGCAGTGATAAAGGATGAGCCTATGCAGGAAGGGGGCTCGTCGCAGGAACCTGTGAAGGAGAGGCCCACTGCCCCACCAGAGGACACCAGCTGCCCCCCCCTGCCCAAAGAGGCTGCACTCCAACCCCCGCTGCCCAAAGAGGCTGCATTCCAACCCCCCCTGCCCAAAGAGGCTATGTTCCAACCCCCCATGCCCCAGGAGGAGCAGTTTCGCCCCCCCCTTCCTGAGCAGCGGGTCCCGGACCCGGGGGCCCCAGCAGCCGGAGTGTCTGGGGGAGCCCCTGAATGTTTGCACGCGGAGGCCCTGAAGCCGGCCGTCTCCCGTTTCAGCGCCTCCGGCCAGGCAGCCTGGTGGTCACTGGACTCAGTGGTGGGTGGGGCCTTCGGGTTCGACCCCCACCAGAGCTTCCTCAGCCCGGCTTCGCTGTGGACGCCCCCAGCGTACTCCGCGCCTGTTCAGGAGTCAGACTGCACACCTCCAACCCCGGGCTCAGCCCCCTCCCTCAGTGATTCTCACTCTGTCCACCAGGGGGCAGCCCAGCCCACGGTGCTCTTGGCCCTGCCACACCCCCTACCTCAGCTGGAGATAGGCAGCGGTGCTCTGCTGTGCAGACCGGTCAGAACCGGTTCTGACCCAGCAGGCTGTGATCCTGCAGCCGCCCCAGGACCCTGGCCCCTGCTGCAGCCGGGGTGGGGGAGAGAGGGCATGGCCCATGGGTGCTGGCCCCGCCCCTGAGCTCAGGGACCAGGCGAGTAGGGGCTGGGCAGGGTCAGCCATGTGGGCGGGGCCAGGGCATGGCTAGGGGGCGGGGATGAGTGTCAGGGGTGTGCCCCAGACTCACCACACCTCTACACCCCTACACCCCCCACACGGAGGAAAGAGGGGAAACTGTCAGGGAAAGCGCAACTGCAGCCTGCAGGTAAACGACTGCTGGGTACATGCAGGCAAGTGCCCACTGCTCCTGTTCTGCAACACTGTTTATGCCAAGATAATTTTTTGTTACTGCCTTCAAGTGAAAAAGGTCAATATTATTTTGATGGTTGTATATTTTCAGATCCTCAGTGCATTTGAAAGCCTTTTCAGTCATCTGCAATATTTTTTATGAAAAGAGGTTCTAAACTGTATTGTGAGCACGTATAACTTCTAACTGAATGTTTCTTTTTTCCTTTTTTGTACACTGTATTCCATTAAAACATGCTTACATTAACAGTGCAGATTGTGTTGTGATCAGTTTAAATGGGTGTGCTAGTGAGCGTATACTAACCATTTGTGACTGTGGGGGTCTGCCTTATTCCCTCACACACAGAACTGGGTATCCACAGGTACGACAGAGAGTTAAAGGGTCACACTTTGGGCACCCCAAAAATATTGGTCATTTGCAAACGGCAGGGCTTTATGAAATGGTTGTTGTCTCACTGATTCTCTTTTACACCATTGAGTGTATGCAGTCTAACACCTAGGGTGTCTTGAGCTACACACTGACTGTTACTGTCAGTGTGTCTCCTTATATGCCCCTTCACTTCCAAATGTCATATGGATAGATATTTTGCATTTGAAACGTGATGGACTTACAGTATACATTATTAATATGAGCATAGCTGCCATGTGTGCTTTGTTAATAATCATAGGGAGTTTGTGCAACTGGAAGGCATCCAGCCAGACATACAATTTTTTTAGAATGTTAAGATTTTATTGGCCAGCAGTTTTCTCTTCCTTGACTGTTCTGGGATCAGCACTGGGAAAGAGGTTATCTGATTTTGGCACAGCCAGCAAGTGAGACAGATTTTCTGAGATCAGCACTTAATGTTTTTGACACGCCTGATTCAGGTCATGTTTCTATATTGTTTCCAACAACAATATTTTATTACAGTTTGTTAAATGAAAGCATTGGAATTTGATGAAGTTATTAGTAATCAACAGGAGGAAACCATTGATCATATTTTAATCACCTTCAGAACAAATCATACACTTACATTACATTTATTCATTTGGCAGATACTTTTATCCAAAGCGTCTGCCAAACGAATAAATGTAATGTAAATGTATGATTGTGTTTATGAAGTGAAATTATACACTTCATAAACATAAACTTAATTACAAACATGGACAATCTACAAACTTGTTATCATGTGCTTTGCCTTATTGATCTGCAGGCTATATCGGGCTGGCTCAGCAGTCTAATCTAGACTAGATGCAGGGTATGATCTGAACTGATGCGAGTGATGAAACGTGCTTTCATTTGAGCAAGATGCCAGTTGTATACTCGGATGGATTCAACACAGTAATTTATAAACCCAGCAACTTTAATATCGACTGAACTCTTCAAAATTACGAAGGATCAAGAAGAATTGAATTGTGCTGGTTTGAGTCAAGGCAGTCCGACAGGAATATCTTAATAGTATAGACGATCTTTGCTGCCGGCGTGTTTTCCCGCATTTGATTGGTCGACGGAAATCTGCCTTCAAACGCACTCTGCTTGCGTAGGGACCACAATTTTAAAAACAAACCTGGTGGATGCATTTAAATTTCAGAAAGAAAACATATGCGATGTGGTTGAGTGGAACTTAGAGACCACAGATCACGAACCACAGATAGTCTGGTTGTTTTTTGTAACCCGAAATCGAAAGCTGGGGTTTGTGGTTAGCTCCAGCAGTGTTGCCGCTGGCTAGCTACCTAGCTATAATAATCCTGGCTAGCCAGCTAGCCAGATATCATGCCATCTAGATAATCCTTAAAATGAGCACACAAGCAAGGGACAACCAGGAAAGAGGATCCACGGTACGAGTAGGAAGAAAAAAAACAAGCTCACTTCAGCTGTGCGTGGCTGCGCAGAACACCGGGGAGCTGGCGGGTTAGCTGGCTAGCTAACACACAAGTAAGGTAGGGTAAAAGGGCTGATGAGGAAGGATGACCGAGCCAGCGGACCGACTACCTGGTGTTGGTGGACTAGCTTGGAAGTTGCTATTTGGTAGCTAATGGGGTTGTCTGTGCTGAGAATTGTATAACATTACGTGGCTGGCTAACGTTAATTAGCTAGTTTCACACCCAAAGCATCAATGAGCCTTGGCAGTTTACCTAGTTATATCACATCACTATCTTAATTTGTTTGTAAGATGGACAAAAAGACCAGAATCAGATGGAATCAATGCATTTCACTCAAAGCTCAATTATACAGATACTACTGGTGTAGATATAATTCGTATAATACTTTACAGCATCATCCATGAATTAAAAGCATCATTCTGTGTCAGACCTGCCTTGTTCATGCAGGCTTTTTGTGAAACTTTATGCCGGGCGAATTTATTTGAAATTTACCCTCGTTAATTTGACAGCTTTAGAGCTTGGTGATAACGTCCAGCGCCACATCCAGCGTCTCTGAAACAAATCATCTTAAATGCGCGGTCGTATATTTTACACTTTTATTTCACTATGCGCTTGTTTCCCACATGCTTTCTAAAGCACGGGAAATTCACTCCGTCCCTCTGAGTTTTTCTTAATTTCCGACTTGTTTGGTTGCATGCGTGTGTGTGAGTGTGCGTACGTGTGTGTGTTTGTCTCCGTCCTGTCCGTCCTTCGATTTAATGACGCTGTTTGCTAATCACTCGATGACATTTCGCAAAGCAGGTTGAGTCGTGAACGCTGGAGCCTGACAGGACAGGACTGCGCTGTCTGTGTTTCCCCGGCGGGGCACAGCTCTCCCCGCGCAGCGTGCAGCGCTGGCGGGGCTGCTGCCGGGGTTTTCCTGCCTCCTGCAGCTCGGTGTGGGCAGGTGAATATGCGCTGCCTCTGCCTGGCGGGAAGGACCTTGGCTGTGAAAGCCTGTAGCCGGCTCCATTCAGAAAGAGTGCGCTAAGTCCTGGATGGAAAGTGGCTGGCTAAAATTAGCCCAGTAATGCCCCGGCCCGTCCGTCAGGACGGCTGGTCTCGGGTGGGGGCGGTGCTAATCCCCGCGGCCAGGTTTGCAGACAGGACTGTCACCTAAAGAGGCTTAGGCGGGTCACCTCTCTCTGATGTCTCATCTCGGGCACGTCCTCCCTGCGCCCACGGTTACTTTGCACAATGAGAAGCCGAAGCTGGTGTGTCATCTGGTCGCCCACGCTCGGGTGAGGTCATTTCTGCAGAGTCTTAATCACCAGTCTGCAGAAACACGCCTCAGGACAGATTTAGGGAGTGGAGTTTGTGTTGCGGGATTTCTCTGCACACTCGGGGTACCGCTCCCCCCGATCGGCGAGTTTGGGAGGCTGCACTCTTGGGCGGTAGAGGAGAAGCTGACAGCTGTGTCCTGTGTGTTTTGTGGGGTGGAGTGTGTGCATACTGGTGAGTGGTTGCTTGGCGACAGACAGAAGCGGGGGTGGGTCTGTTTACATGTCCTGTCAGAGTAAACATGATGGCAGTGGAAAGGTGGGGCTTGGTGTGTAGGCTACCCAGAACACCTGGTGGGTTCATTGGTAAAACAACTGACGGAAACCAAGGCATATTGGTATTGCTGGTGCTGTTTTCTTACCTCTGCAGATGGGGTCATAGACAGGAACATTACCCCCTTTAGCACAACACTACAGCAGGGTCATGGGAGTGTACCTGCATGGGAATTCCAGCGGTCTGTTCCCTTACTTTAAAAATGAGTGTGTTTCTCTTCCTTATGCCTCTTCCTGATTCTTTTCTGAAACATATTGAAGAAAAGATGCCAGGAGAAAAGGAGGGGTTACGGAGTGTGGTGAGGGAAATGGAACGTCCTTGTTTTAGAATTGTGAATTCTGTGTGGAGTTTAGCAGGAATCTCCTCCCTCCTCTGGATGGAGGTGTTTTAGCCTGGAATGGATAGGTTGGGACATGTGTGTGGGGGCTTCAGAGATCCCTGAGAAACTCTTCTGCATGAGGACACGTGGATGCATGCTCTGGGCTGTGGGCCTCAGTGAGTGTCTGTAGTTCTACCTGCTTCCAGGGAAAGATGTGGGGCTCGCTGGGTGGCTCTGTCTCTCTGGCTGCACGTACAGCTGAGGGAAGGTTCCAGGCCTTCTGTGGGTGTGTGACTGGCCTGAGGTTTTTACAGCACAATCATGAGTGTGGTCCCCTCTGTGGGGGGTGGCCTAAAGGGGTCCCCACATCCTGGTCCTGCAGCAGGGCTGGGTTAGCCCCCCCCCACAGGGTGACCTCACCAATAAGAGCTGATGCTTAAAATGACAAAATAAGAAAACGGGTGAGAACTGGGCCCGGAGGAGATCCGTGAAACGGGCTGATTCCTCCTTGCACAGTTAGAAGCGTGGAGCTGGATGCGGATCCTCCCAGGTGTTACTCTGACATGTGATATAGCGCCTTTACAGTGCACTGAGCCTCAGGGGTGCGGTACGGTGGGGTCAGAGGTCAGAGGTCAGAGTCAGTGTCTTGGTTTTGATCATTGTTGGATTCTGTCAGCACAGTGGAAAATAGTGAGCTTCAGCATTCAGAAGCTGAAGGTTGAAGATCAGCGCTGTGTGACACTTTCCACTGTAAAAATGTGCTAAATGAAGTTATATTTCTCATTGCCGGGATAACAGAGTTGGCTAGTTTATATCCAGGTGCCATAGCGCTTGTTTGCCATTGGATGGGCTTTTGTCTCACTGTTGCCAGGGCTCACTGTTGTCAGGGCCTGTGAGTGAAATTGGTGCACAGGTGGGCGGAGCTGAACTTCAGGAAGTCCTCGGGTGATTGCTCACTCAGTTGGGGGGCACTGATGGAAATAGTGGCTAAGCCTGTAGCTGACTCTCACTGGCCTGGCGCTGTATAATGGAATTACAGCAGTTCCTCGAATCTCAGTGTGCGGAGATCTGCAGCCTGTGTTTGACCATTGCGCAGAATCCTGCCCTGACCTGCTGTGAGTAAGTTGTTTATGTGGCCTTTGGTCCGAGCTCGGTGTCTTCCTGGCTAATTTATCCACTGTGTCCTGGGCCAGTGCAAAACCGAGCTCAGGAAACAGTGCATGCATGAGCCTGCTTTGTTTTGGGAAAGAGCGGAGCTGATGATTCCCCCAGACCTGCAGAACAGAATAAATAACAAAGGAAACAAGCATGTTCAGCCTGTCCGTCTGTGAGTCTCGGCGTTTGTCAGTGAGGTGAGGCCGCCTGCAGATCAGATCAGGGCAGGAAGCTGCGCTCTGTTTTGGGGTGCTGATGAGGTCATGGGGTGGGGGTGTGGGCTGTGGTTGGTGTTTTTGGGGGGCACAGGGCATGATGCATGTGCGATTTGCTAAGCTGCTCACACCCCTGCAGCCCAGGCCGTTCGGTAAGTGACTCATCAGCACCTGCACGAATAACGAGGCGGAAAAGAGGTGGAAGAGCTCACTTTCCAAAGCTGAGTTTCTCCTCTTTTTCAGGCTGTTGTTGTATCCTGTCTTTCCTGGCTCAGACTGGGGCCTACATGCCAGGCTGAAGAAGGGCCTCCTCTTTCTGTGTAGCCTGTTTGTGATTGGGGCAGAGGCTCTGGGACCCGCCCCCAGGAAATGATGTCAGCACTGCCATAAGAGTGCACACAGCCCACAGAGTGGCTGGGAGACAGATGCCAGATCTGGGGGAAATCCACCTCCCCTCTTCAGTAACTCACCTGTGGCATTGTGGGAAGGCGTAGCTTTGGTGGCCTCAGAGCGCCACAGAGCGTGCAGCAGAGAGAATGAAGGGAAAGCTTGTGACGTATGTTTGGAAAGCTGTGGGCTCCACCTCCTCTGGGCGTGGCCATGCTCTTTGCAGGTGCACTCTGACATCTCAGAGGGCTCAGGTGACTCTAATCAGGCACTCAAAACAGACTGTCCCTCTCCCAAATTCCCCCTCTGCTGTCTGATCGCCTCTTAAGCAAGATTAGGCTCACAGGTTGGCACTCTCAGGTGATCTCAGCACTGCTCTCTCTGCGGCAAAGAAAATGTTTTCCAATGAATGACTAACACCTAACAACTAATATTTCAGGTGCTAATGATTTTTGTGGATGCAGGTGCAAAGGTGGTGTTTGGATGCACTTTGAAATGTGAAGGTTTTGTTTGGATCAGGTTTCAGGTGTGAAGGTGGTGTTTGGATGTGGTTTCAGGTGTGAAAGTGGTGTTTGGCTTGAATCATTTCATTTTGGTAGATCTACTGACACACTTCCTCTCACTCCTCACATGTCTCCTGCCTCTCTCTCCTGTAGGACGCAGCGGTAGCGAGCTTTCCTGTGATTGGCTGGTGGGTGATAGGCGGGCTGGCTCCTCCCCCTCCCGACAGCAGCGTGCGCTCCTCCCCGCCGCTCAGTGCCTCGCGCCCCCCCGGCCTGCACCTGCAGGCCCATGCGCCCGGCGCCATGTGCCCCGCCCACGCCACGGAGGCGGGCCGGCCAGGCGGGGCCAGGGGGCGGGCCGGCGGCGTGCTGCTGGAGCCCTTCCTGCACCAGGTGGCCGGACACACCTGCATGATGCGCTACGACGACCACACCGTGTGCAAACCCCTCATCACCCGCGAACAGCGCTTCTATGAGTCCCTGCCACCCGACATGCGCGAGTTCACCCCCGAGTTCAAAGGTCAGGAGCGTGCGATTGCAGGCAGGCAGGCAGGCACACACACACACACACACACACACACACACACACACCCTCACAAACACCTGAATTCTCAGTGTGTATGGTGACCTGTTATTTTAGCCTTTGAGTGAAGGCATAAATGAGCTCAGCGTTTGAAAGGAGCCAGGCGGGGCTGGCTGTGTCTGAGGCCTGACAGGTGCACTTGTCCCCAGGTGTGGTGCTGGTGTGCTTCGAGGGGGACAGTGACGGGTACATTAACCTGGTGGCGTACCCATACGAGGAGAGGGAGGGGCTGGACCTGGAGGACACGCCCGAGCACGACCAGCTGCGACAGAAACACTCACGCCGCAGCCTGCACCGGGCAAACAGCGACCACAAGGGGGAGCAGCACTCCCGGGAGGCTGAGGACACAGAGGGGTGAGCTGATCCTGGGTCAGTCTGGGAATGTGAGCTTCTCAGGTTTACGGTGTGTCTTTCACTGACTGACTGATCCTGGATCAGTCTGGGAATTTGAGCTGTAAGGTTTGAGGTGTGTCTTTCATCAGCTGACTTATCTTAGGTCAGTCTAGGAGTTTGAGCTTTAACCCTTTTGCGCATACAGTCAAACCGGTGTGATTAGAGCACATTATTTACAAGTGATGCAACAAAGTAACATTTGTTCTAAACCCACTGCTTTTTCACATAAAAACGTTCCACAAACTTACTTGCGAAAGGGTTAAGGTTTGAGGTGTGACTGGCTGATCCTGGGTCAGTGTGGGAGTGTAAGCTTTTAGGTTTGAGGTGTGACTGGCTGATCCTGGGTCAGTGTGGGAGTGTAAGCTTTTAGGTTTGAGGTGTGACAGACTGATCCTGGGTCGGTGTGGGAGTGTAAGCTTTTAGGTTTGAGGTGTGACAGGCTGATCCTGGGTCAGTGTGGGAGTGTCAGCTTTAAGGTTTGAGGTGTGACAGGCTGATCCTGGGTCA
>CM032882.1:39816438-39861438 GCA_019176425.1 Megalops atlanticus
CTGTGTGGTATATGTATGCAAAATGGACTATAGTGTTTTTGTGGTGAATATATAAAATATCACTGGGCTAATTTTGTGCCTCATTGACTTTATATACAACAGTCATAGTAATCCATTCAGTGGTATGTAATTCCTCATTATTGCTGTTTCAGTTTAATAACTGTGAATTCAGCAGTGATGCTGGTCAGGAAATGGCTCGTTGAAGGGAATGATTTATTGCATGGAACACTGTACAGCTGGCATTTATTAAAGATATATGGTAACTGGTGCTATGGCACTGGGGCCGCCAGGGAGTTTGTGAAGCCAGTATTGTTTAGTATTGGGGTGTGTCAGATTGTGTCCTGTAGTCAGTCGTGTAGTCTATCAATGGCTGCTTGTGAAAACCTTTCCAAAAAAACCAAGTCTTTCAGGCCCTTCGTAGTCACCTTAGAACACAGTGCAGAACTGAAGCCATCTGAACTGGTCTGGCTACATCAGGTGAAAGTGTCAACTGTCCCTGTGCCATCTCTGTCCCCCCTCTAACTGCCATCTCTGTGCCATCCCTGTGCCATCTCTGTGCCCACTCTAACTGCTGCTCCTTTTTGTCTGGGCACCTTGTCTCTGTAGGCCAGCAGACTGAAGAGGCAGGGGATGGAGAACCAGCAGGAGGCGCCAAAGGGACAGGGAAGCAGGACGAGAGCGTCGAGGAGAAGGTGGGTACCACGAGAAGGGAAGCAGCTGCAGATGGGGCTGCGTACACAGGGATGTAGCTGTGGTCTTAATATACACTTACTCTTCTCTCCCCTATCCTCCCCATTCTGTCTCCCTCCCTCCCTCCCTCCTTCCTCCTCCCTCTCCCATTCCCTCTCCCCCCCTCCCTCTCCTTCTTGGATCCCCCCTTGAATCATAAATAAAATACCATCTTTTGACAGACTTTGAGAGGTTCTGCTCTTTTTGTAACGGTACAATGCTGCCCTCTCCTGAGCATGCACACCTGGGAGTGAGGTTAGGGTTGCAGCACACTGTCCTGAGCGAACAGCGTTATTAACTCCCTGCTGAGTGTCACTGAACACTGGTGTGAGAATGTGCCTTATGCTGTCGGAGTGACCAGCAATCTTTTGCCAGCAGGGGGCGACAGTGTGCTTTATGGTATGAGAGTGTGAAATCACAGCTCTGATCACTTATGTTGCACAAATCTTCCCTCAACGGACGTACTGTTAATGTTTTGCTTTTGGTAGGTAACACCTGACGTAAATGCAAACATTTAGCAGATTCTTCACCTGGACCTTATCATGTGTATCTCTCCCATTCTCTCTTTGTTTCTCACTCTCTCTCACTTTCTCTTACTGTCCCTCTATCTGTCTCTCTCTCTTTCTCTCACTTCCCCCACCCTCGCACACTCTCTCTCTCTCTCTCTCTCTCCCTCTCATTCTCTCCCTCTGTCTTTCTCTCACCTCTCTTACTCTCTCCCTCCCTCTCTCTCTCTCTCTGTCTAACCACTCTGTGTGCGTGTCTGGAGTCACACAGAGCGAGGCTAGTTTTCCCCTCTCTCCACTGCTGTCTGAGAGGTTACCTGACGTACTCTCCAGATCACACCTACAGCTCAACCCATGCCAGTGGCTTCATCCAGAATAGGGTGATGTGCTCTGCTGTTTGCAGAGCAGCCACTAGAGAGCGCTGTTTCTCTTACAGCACACACTAAGGCAGCTCGGTTCAGCTAGTCTGCGCTTCTTGCCAATTATCACTGCGGGTATAATATATCTGGATAATATACCTACCAATAATACAGTGTCCACGATGTCATTTTTCATTAAAGGAACATTATTGCCATTCAGGAGACACTGGTAGCAATTTCTCCTATTAATATGAATTAAATGGAACTTTCACAGGCAAAGCAAAGCTGGCAGCAGTGATCCTGATCGGTGAAGCAGCTCCATCCAAAGCGGAGAAGCTGTGCAACTAAACATGGGGGTGCTCTGCTGAGACGCCATGCAGGAACCCCCTCACACCCCCGTACACAGGCTGTGATAACCCTGCGTCCACTCAGAGTCAGAGTGCAGAGCACAGCTGTGCTCGCAGAAAGGATGGGAGGGGTGGGGCTCTGGGAGGGTTTGGGGGGGTTTGTGGGGGGTTTAGGGTGGTTTGGGGGGTTTGGGGGGGTTTGGGGGGTTTCGGCCGCTCAGCTGCAGGTGAGGGCACCTGTCTGCACAGCCTGTGCGCTGCTGCTGCACCTGGACCTCTCTCCTTCCCCTCTCCTCCTTGTTTGCTCAATAAGTTTTGCTAAGGGATTGAGGAAGAGATGCAAGGAAGAGATGCAGGTAATTTAATGAACCCAGCGAGGTCACATGACTCCAACCACAGCGCCCCTCTCCCACCCACCTGTTTAGCTCACTGAAAACACACCTTTACCCCTGCACACCTGTTTAGCACACTGAAAGCACACCTTTACCCCTGCACACCTGTTTATAACATACTGAAAACACACCTTTACCCCTGCCCACCTGTTTATAACATACTGAAAACACACCTTTACCCCTGCCCACCTGTTTAGCACACTGAAAGCACACCTTTACCCCTGCCCACCTGTTTAGCACACTAAAAGCACACCTTTACCCCTGCCCACCTGTTTAGCACACTGAAAACACACCTTTACCCCTGCACACCTATTTATAACATACTGAAAGCACACCTTTACCCCTGCACACCTATTTATAACATACTGAAAACACACCTCTATCACTGGACTGATGTGTCACTGATTGCAGGGGATTCTGGGTAGGGAGATACAGGTGAGGGCTGGTATCAGAGCTGATGGTGGTTTATCGCCCGCTGCAGGTGAGTGGCAGGTGACTGCTTCCTCCCAGCACAGTCGTAAAATGTGCGCTGGCGTACCGGTGTAGAAATCAACAGGTTTACAGACAGGAAGTTTGACGTTTATAGTTGCAGATAAACAGTATGGATGGGCAGCTGTGCAAATAGAGTTTACAGCCCGTTACAGGCCACTTGTGAGGGGTTAATGGAGTCTGTGCATCTCCTGCTATAAAAGTAATGAAACAATATTTCTCTGCATTTTTATTTCCGGCTACCTTTGACCCCCCAACTCCCCCAGACACACCACACACGCACACACACAGGCACACACACAGGCACGCACCTCTGAAAGGACTCCCAGCTGCCCAGGGGTTTGTGTTTGAGTCTGCTGCTGTATGACTTGATGCTGAATCAGATAAGGGGTCTGCAGAGACACTTTCTGCTGTGTTCTGATTCAGTGGGTGTGGTGCCGGGGACCTGATTGTTGTGAATGAGAAGCTGCTCATACAGCTGCTTACCTTGGAGTATTGTGCCAGGGCCAGTGTTGGGCCAGTGTTGGGCCAGTGAGAGGGGTGGGGGTTGTCAGTTGAGATGAGCCGTTCCTAATCAAGCCCAGACTTGCATTGTAAATAATTCATGGTTGGAATCAGATCTGCGTCAGAGGTGCTGAGATGAAGCATGTGCTGTAGGTCAGCAGGTATCACCACCCCGGCAGAGCGTTGCTTTATTCCCTGTGGGGGTCCTCTAATGCTACTCTGCCCTGGACGTCAGTAACAGCACATATCACACCTGACGATCAGACCCCCTCCGGCCTGGTACTCCACACCCCCCTCTCATGGTAAACACAACGCTCCCCACAGAGTTTCACTGACCTCAGCAGGCAAGTATCCAGCCTTTTACAGGTAAACAAGTTCAAATTTCTGCCCAGACTCCTGTTATAAAATGTGCACCACAGCATATGGTGCATGTGTGTGTGCGCAATGTGTGTGAGTGTATATGTGTGTGTGCTATATCTCTCTTCTAAAGAACAATAACAAAACCACAGTCCTCCCTGTGGAGTGCATGATTTTGCAGTTTGGGTTTTAAGATGAGTACACTCCTGCCCTCCCGGCATTAGGGCTCATTTTGGGCTGGCATGGGGAACAGCAGGAAGCCACTGTGGCCAAAAACACATGTAATCCGGCTCCCCTGCATCCAGCAGGAGAGACTCCATCTGAGGATCTCCATCTCGACCGTTTCTGTCTGTAACACTGTGCTGTCCAGTCTTACACACTGTGCAGCGCTACCTGTTGAACCGCTGGCATCAGCGGAAAGCCTGAAGCAGCAGGACCCCTCTCACCGGGGCTGTGCAGATCCCTGTGTCAGAGACAGCAGGTAAATAACTGACAAACAGATTCACATTCAGGGCCTACTGGCAGGGAGATTACAGAATGACCCACAGAGTTCAGGCCTGTCCCCCCCTCATAAACACACACACACTCTGCCTGACACTAGAGGGAAACCACATATGGTTAACAGCTCTTTTCACTGTGCCCCACAAATGTAGCAGTGATCTGATTCTGAACCCGTGAAACTGACACGGCGTCCTCATTCAGGGGCCATGCCGCGCCCTCATTCAGGGGCCAAACCGCGCCCTCATTCAGGGGCCATGCCGCGCCCTCATTCAGGGGCCAAACCGCGCCCTCATTCAGGGGCCAAACCGCGCCCTCATTCAGGGGCCACGCCGCGCCCTCATTCAGGGGCCAAACCGCGCCCTCATTCTTCAGGTCTGTACTTCAGCCCCTCAGAGTGTGAGACTCGGCCCCTTGCTTCATATAGCAGTAATTTTACATTTTACAATGATCTAACAGTGTGACACTGCCGGTTGCCGTGGCAAACACTCGGCTGGGCAGAGGCTGGCTGCTCTGTGTGTGGCTCTCTCACAGGGATTGCCGGGGAGTGTGATTTTCAGCAGACGATGAACACTGTGATCGAGGAGTGCGCTCTTCTCTGGAACCTGCTCGTTCGTGCCGCTGTTCTGCTATCCAGGGAATTCTTCCAGCGGCACAGAGCAGAAATGCAGAGCTGGCCTCTGCAACGTGGGTCTGTGATGCCCCGATACGTCACTGCAGGAATCTCCAGGCTGTTTTGGTTATTTCTGTATTTCTGTGCCATCCAAGGAGTTTTATCCGTTCGGTTATAATCTCACCCTACCTCAGCTCATTCTGGTCAATTCCAGCTTTGCTTTATCACATTATAATTCCAAAGGCAGAACTGAAATTTGCAATTCAAGTAGAACAAATCAATTCAGACTTTTCGGAGTTGACCCAGATTCTAGGGGACGTTATCTGTGTGTGTGTGTGTGTGCGTGCGTGTGTGTGTGTGTGTGCATACGTGTATGTCTGTGCATATTTGCCTGTCCCATTTTGTATGTTCGCAGACACAGCTGGAGAAACCTCTTTTCTCTGGTTTTTACTAAACCAACAGTTTCCTTGCTGACAGTTTTAACATCACAGGTAAATGTAGGGCAGGTTCCAGAGCTTCTGATGAATACATGATGAGACTTTCAGACTGACGCCTCTGTCATCCACGAGGTTACGAAGCTGGAGACAGATGGGTAAATGGCACATCACGATGTCCACATTCCACAAAAACAACGATCCAGTGCAGGCAGTCAGGAAGTATTTTAATTTGAACGCATTCTGTATGAAAGATACACAGGGCTCACACTGAGGGCCCTTGTATACGAACGAAGAAATTCAGACTCACTATAATAATGGCAAAGCACATTCCCTACTCTGAATCAGGTTAATAGTAGTAAGAACAGTTGTGATAATAAGGAATTGAATTTTTTGTATAGTGCTTTTCAAAAGTACAGAAATGTGTTTTGTAAGGTAGGGATGTAGGTGTTGTTGGGGGGGGACCTCATTCCATGGTTCTGTACAGCCCCCACCCGGGTGATAGACAGCTGCCATTTCCCGCCAGACCCCTCACCGCGTGTCAGCGGAGGTGGAGAGAGGGATTAGTGATTTGTTATGTATGAAGTAGCTGAAACGTGGTGGTGTTCAGTGAAGCCCCACTGTAATGCAGACACGGCACAGTATCTCACTTAAGAACATCATGCTGTGGGACAGTGTAGCATAGTGGTTAAGGAGCAGGACTAAAGGTTGCCACTTCGATTCCCCGCTGGGGCACTGCTGCTGTACCCTTGGGCTTACTTAACCCACAATTGCCTGAGTAAATATATGTATAAACGGATAACATTGTAAAAAAAAAAAAACTGTAACCAATGTAAGTCTGGATAAGAGCGTCTGCTAAATGCCAATAATGTAATGTACTTATCTCAGACTGAAGCATGTCTCTGCTGTGGGATGTTAGTGTACTTCTGTGCCTCTAACATGACTCCTGACTCACTTGGTGCCTCTTTCATGATTGATAATCTGTTCTGTGCCTCTAATGTGAAGGGAAAAAGGAAAAAAACAGCACTGCTTGAAAATGAGTAGCTAATTTAGCAGAAGGGAACATTTTAATGAGAAATGTTTTACCTAATATAACCACTGATTTCATTATCCATCATCCCTGCTAATTCTTCATTCTACATAAAGGTGTAATTAAAACATTTCCATTTTTACCTACAGACAAAATGAAACTATTTTTACGCTCCTTAATAACATGAGAAAATCTTAGTAAAAATCCGTGCGGTGCGAGTCAGTCAGTTGAGATGTTTGCAGAGATGGCTAGACTAACGCGGAGGGAAAACATTTTAGCGCTGTGATGTACAGTGAGTGAATACAGTGATTGGCATTTCAGTCCAGACATGTGTGTCATTTCATTCATACAGCTAAAGAGAGATTTCTCCACTCTGTGAAGCACACAGCACTAATTGCTCTGGTGTAAGATAATTTCAAATCTTGTGATCTCTGAGCTTACAGTAGGAGTTTGACTGCATGTGCTACAGAACAGACAACCATAACGTACGAACAAGGAGGGGTAATCGTGAATGCACCACATAGACACAAATATTCCAACTCACACCAATGCACATAAAAGCCTATGTGCCACACATGTCAAGGGGAAGTTGTTTTATTCACTTCATGCCTTTCTTTGTGTCTCATTTACTTTCCTCTGAAACGAAGTAGAGGACACCCTCACCATTCCAGAGAACCTGCCAATACTGCACTGTATCCACAATAAAGCCTTATCCTCAAAGGGCATTTCTGCCCCACAAAACAAAGATGTTTTCAGTGTAACATCAATGTAATAACCGACCAGACACCTGACATGTATGTATCTCAGTGTAACAGTGCTCTGAAGGGATGAAAGGTGTGAAGTTAATGTGAGAATGTAGGTGCTGGTGGACAGTGCAGCCTGACTGACCCAGTTACTGCGATCTGGCTCTGGCGGGGGGAGAGTGGCCAGTGTGTGTGCGGGGGGGTGCCTGAGTCTCTCGCTTTCCGTTTGAATGCTGCCTTCCAGCAGGTGTTTGCTAGCAAAGACTCCCGCAGGTGACACCATGGAAGGGACGACAGGTGGAACAGGTCATGTGAAGGAGTGCGGCGCTTTTGGCTGAGTGACTTTACCTCCCACTCCTCTGACTCGCCCATGGCAACAGAGATGAGGAGAACCAAGATGGGGTGAAAACATGGACGAAAAGGGAAGCTGGTCATGTCTGCCATGTTCATGGCTGCCAGTGCCTCGGTGGGTTTCTGGGATGTTTCAGACAGTGAAATTGAAGCGCTGCACTGTAGCTGTTATGCGTTTCCCAGAGTTCCCTGCTCTGTAGTGAGGGACCTGCAGGGTGAGTGTGAGTGTGTGTGAGAGTGTGAGTGTGGGTGTGAGTGTGAGTGTGAGTGTGTTGAGGGGTTTAATGGTTTCCCCAAGGAAGTGTATCTTACAGGACAGGTTCACAGAGCCTGCTTTCTTTCACTGGCTCTCCCTCAGAGTTTATCAGACGCAGCCCTGGCCACGCCCACTGAGCTGTCTGACATGGACAGCAGCAGCGTGTGTGCCCCGCCCTCCTGAAGGCCAGGTTACCAGGTGGGAAGCCTGAATTCATCAGAGCTCATTCGCTCCACCGAGTCTCTGTGTCAATCTGGGAGCAGGTCAGCAACTCCCCTTTAAACTTTGTTCTGTTCTGATTTAATACCAAAGATATTTTGTGACACTGAACTATTATGATATTAATTTAATGTGAATTTTAATGTGAAAAATTCAGCTTAAATTAAAACATATAAATATCATTACAACAAAAGGAGTTCAGTGATTAGTCATTTGAAATCATTCTTTTTTTAACTGAAACTGACGTTTGAAGAGCACAGAGTTAATGCTACGGCGTTAGATGCAGTCACGTGAACGGTCTGGGACTGGGGGGAGTGTGTCAGGTGACGTACTGTCTAATCCTGCAGAACAATGAAAAACGTGTTCTCCATTATCACTGTGTGAGGAGGCCACACAGCTACCACACCTGTCAAAGAATACACCGATCAGTCAATTAACCAACCAACCAATCCATCAATCAATCAATCAATCAATCATTCGATCAAGACAAAAGCAAAGCAAACCCTCCAGAAAGAATCAAAACAGGACAAGCAAAATTAGCATTAATGATAACAAAAATAAAATTTGTGCATAAGTGCAGAACAGAACTGACACCATGTTAAAGAACAAACTGGGTTATTAAGCTGTTAAAAGCTGGGTGCTGTGCACAGTGCAGGTGGAGGATGGAGTCTGAATTTCCTGGGCTTTTAGGTCTTTGAGGGGCTCTGTATTAATGCCATTCATTATTATTATTCATGGTTCATTTAGTTTCTAGGAATCACACTGCTCCCTTTAACTGGGATTGTCATGTTGTCATGACGATTCTCTGATCACATCAGCGTCTCGGCGAGGCCCATGGGAAGGCCTCGCTGCTGTCTGTGAGAGTGTGTGCTGTTCGGGACGGCACAGCCGGCTTGGTGCTTTCAGTCAGCTCCTCACCACGCCCCTGCGCTGCTTTGCGACAGCCCGGAGAGTAAACCGCCACACGCTGATCGGTTTACAGCGCTCTACGCTGCGCGGGTGTGGCGGGTTTGATCACACACGCGACACAGCTGCCCAGAATGCCGTGTTTCCTGTGCTGCGGAACACAGAGGGCTGTAATGCTGCTGTTGTGCTTACATCCTGTAGTAACACAGTCTGCACCTTCCCATCATCCTCTGGGGCATCACTCTGTGCTTTAATGTAGGTTCATCTTAACAAAGGCCTTGGAGAATTTATCGCACCATTACCTGAGGAGAGAGAGACGGAGCTCCAGACCAGTAAGAATAACTCAAAACTCCCGATACGCATCAGATATGTCAGGAGTAACGGTGCAAAGAGGGGAGCTGCAGCAGGCGAGAGGTGACTGTGCTCCCATGTGTGTGCAGTGTTATTAATGTGAGGACAGAATTAGACTCCAGAGGTTTAATTACTGTAATCACTGCATGGACCTCCATCCTCAACAGCACACCTACTCTCCACAGGTGATAAAATTAGACATGGACAAGCACACTTTCCCTTTCATTTCTGTAAGTTTGAGAGAGACTCAACTTAAAACATAAATAAAATGTGTTTGTGACACTCAACAGGAGAATTGTAATCCATAATCCACAATGAACACGTCTTCTGATCTTATTTTGAAGGTATGCCTATGCACGAGATTTTATTAAACCAGATGCAAGCTTATAATTTACAGAATATAACTTTTTACCTACACACTGCCTCTCTCATATACTCTCTCTCCCTCCTCTCCCTCTCTCTCTCTCTCTCTCTCTCTCTCCCTCTTTCTCATATAAAGACTTACACACTCACACCACAGTCCCAAAGCCTCCCTCATGACTGATGATATCAGTGATTAAATAAAATCAAATATGTAATTGGTTGTATGAATAATGCATTTATGTTAGGGCTCTGATTGTGTTCCTAATTACCTGCATGCAGCCGTTTGTTTGTTAGCCTCATGTGTTTGCCCTCTGTGTGCTGTGCTCCTGGAGGGGTAAACACTGATAAGCATCAGTCTCTCAGTGGCGGCCAGCATCAGTTCGTCCTCTTTCCCTGGACGTGATCGTGTAGGGTGTGATAGCGTTGCCTCTGTGATTATTTTAGCCTGATGAAAACCAGCTGATTGTAATGGGCTGTGTCCATCTCTCCATCTAAGTGTGTCTGGATTCGGCACAGAGGAGACATCAGCCATAAATTACAACCAGGCTTCTCATTATAATCAGGAATATTTAATGCAACCCCGTCTCCTTTTAATGGTTGCTGTTGTGTTGAATGATAATCCGTCACTGCACACAGGCACTGCAAGGCGGGGTCGTTAGGTACTCAGGGAAGGGGAGCTGTTGGTGTTACAGTCCATGCAGGTTCCTGCAGCCTTATTAAACACAAAGCCACTCCGCGGCGGCCAGCGGATAAATTTATGGGGTTTGTCTGAATGCAGGCTAATGCACACAGCCCTGCTGTCTCTCATACAGCGCACTGCCTGATAACAGCGAAAAGGGTGTGAGTGGCGTGTGGGAGCAAAACCGTCCAGCTGATATAACGCAGACTATTCGGTACCACTCACACACTCACTTACACACACACACACTCACACACTCTCATACACTTACTCACTTACACACACACACACACACACACACACACAAACACACACACACTCTCAAACACACACACATACACACACACACAAACACACTCACACACACACACACCCACTCACACACACATACTCTCATACACTTACTCACACACACACACACAAACACACTCACACACACACACTCACTCACTCTCATACACTTACTCACACACATACACTCTCATACACTTACTCACTTACACACACACACAAACACTCACACACACACACACATACACACATACACTCTCATACACTTACTCACTTACACACACACACAAACACTCACACACACACACACACACTCTCATACACTTACCCACACACACACACACACACACACTCACTCACACATACACACTCACTTACACACTTACACACACACACACACACACACACACACACACACACACACACACACACACTCAAGCATGCTCACACACACACACACATACACACACGCACACTCTCAAGCATGCTCACACACACACACACACACACACACACACACACACACACACACACACACCAACAGAGCGGCATTCTGCCTGTGCTCTTGCATGGATTGGAGTGTGTGGGGTGTGGGTGATAAAATCTTCCCTGACTGATGTGCAGGTAGAACACGGCCAGCACCAGCTGAGGAAGCATCCTGTTACACTTTATAATACGGACTGATTATAAATGCTTAACAAAGACCTTATATCTGTACGTGACGTTATTAAAATACACTGTGTAGGTGTAGTCCAATAGTAATAACTGTTGGTCAAGGTGTTAGGAGGAGGCAATGGTTGATATATATATAGCAATAACCTTCTGTCTTTGTATGTGTTTGTGTGTGTGTGTATGTGTGTGTGTGTGTGTTTGTTTGTGTGTGTGTGTGTGTGTGTGTGTGTGTGTGTGTGTGTGTGTGTGTGTGTGTGCGCGTAGTGTGTGTGTGTGTGTGTGTGTGAGGCATTGTATGTGTGTAAAGCAGACTCTATGACAGTGATTGACAGTGTCTCTGCTGTGTCCCCCCCTCCCCCTCCCCCGAGGCGCTGAGTTCAGACTTTCAGACAGTCACAGATGATCATCACTGTCAGAGCCTGTGTGTAAACTCACACATGTACGCACACACACACGCACACGCACACATACATGCACACACACGTCTTGATCTCCAGCCTGTTAAGGTTTCTGCTTTAGTGCAGTAATGATTGACGCAGTCTCACTCGAGTGCTCTTTAGCTTGCGGGAATTGATTAAAGCACATTCATATTCATAAATTCATAACCCTCCCCGGAACAGTGGAGACACATTTCTGTCCTGCTCATGTACCCAGGAGAACTGATGTTTGATCTCTGACCTTTTGAACTCTGACCTTACCCCCCAGGGCCTGAGAGATGGCTGAAGGTCACAGTTGCTGCTGCACCCCCTGCACTGCTGTTCTGGGCGTGTGGGGGATGGGGGCCGTGTCGTTAGCCAGCCCAGCCCGGGGTGGGGGGGTTAATTGTCTCTCTTCCCAGTGGATGTGAATAAATTGCAGACACAGTCGTCTGGAGCACAGTATGCTGTGGCCGGCCTCCCCCATGATTTCACACACACACACACACACACACACACACAGATGACCTGCCGACACGCTCACTACTCTCTCTGAGCGTAGCACGCACAGACACAGAGCCGTAACACAGAACCGTAACACAGAGCTGTAACGCAGAGAGCAGCAGAACTGGGCCACAGACGGGAATCACAGTTAGCCTGAAGGCGGTGAGAGGCCGTGTGCAGCGGCTGTCTCCTGCCTGTGCAGTCGCGGGTGGGTGTGCTGCACGTTTTGGATCAGTCAGATGTGTTGTAGGAGCTGACTTTAACATAGACCTTTGACCTCTGCTGTGACATCTCTGTAGAGTCAGCAGTGATAATGGCAACTTTAGCACAGCTTCAGTGTTTGGCCCATCAGTATGCTGTCCCAGCACAGCTTCAGTCAGGAGGTGCTCTGCTTCAGCTGTGTGCCGCAAGTGGGTTAAACATGATATCTGATTGGTCCTGGACAAAGACATTTGCTGACAGAGTGGAAAACTGAGCTCTGATTGGACACAGCCATCTGCTGATAGCGTATAAAGTGCCTTAGTGGAGTAAAGGCGATAGTCTTTAGCCTTTTTCTATTTTTAAAGAATTATAGTTTTACATTAGAACAAATATCGTTTTCCCCTCTATTAGAATAATGATCTCTCAGCAAAGCATATTGCTGTCATGTTAGGTCAAAATGGATGATTACACATGATTGACTGTAGGTTCATCCTGGTTTCCCATGGCAGAAGATTAGAAATAGATTAATATGAAATAATATGAATTGAATGCATTACGCAGGAAATTGGAGGTTCCATTAAAATGATTGCTGTGAGCATTGTGTGTGTGTGTGTGTGTGTGTGTGTGTGTCTGTGTGGGGGGGGCACTTTGGAGAGAAAGATGGAGCACACAACTCAGTTAATAGGAATTCATTTTAAATATAAATAGAGCTGATTAGACTAAAGCCTCCTGTTCCATTAATTTTTTTCCACTATACCTGTACAGACTCTTTAGTTCTTGCATGTAGTCAATATTTACATTACATTTTATGTTACATTATTAGCATTTGGCAGACGCTCTTATCCAGAGTGACTTACATTGGTTACAGTTCATCCTGGAATTTGGACTGAATTATTCCACTGTTTTTGCATAGCCAGATATAGGTGGAAACACAGAGATGGGAGGGACTACCCACCGCCCTACATCCACATCTGGGACTCGAGCCTGTGACCTCCTGGAAACCATGCCTCTTCTCCCTTGAACAGGAGGGGATTTCATTGACTAGGAACCAATGTGAGGTGTGGTGGTGTACAGGGACATGATTGTAGGCGCACCAGCAGTGGCATAGCAGAGCCCCTGTGTGGGGCAGTTGGCTGGTCAGATATATCAGGGAGTCATTTTTGTAGAGCATCCATCATAATCAAGACACGTTTCCCTTGTCAAAGACAGATCTGCTATGGAGACTCTTTAAAGAAAAAGTAAAGAAATAGAAGAAATGCAGGTAGAATATCTGTCTCTGGGGACATTTTCCAGTGACATCTGAGATTGTCAAACATCTGCTGCAGCTGAGTTGGTGGTAATGACACACATGTTGGAATGTGATATACCAAATACCTCACGTACTCTAACACCTGAATCACACTGAGTGATTAATTAAAGACACAGAACACACACAAACAGCATGGCTGTAAATGTCCTCAGGAGGGGTTCTCTCCTGCACTCTCAGATGGGCCTCACCTGTGCGGCATGATTCACTGAGGTGTGTGCAGGTGGTGTGAGTCAGGGAGGGGACGCTGCTTCATCACAGAGAGGCTGAGGCTGAGGAAGAGGAGGAGGGAAGGAGGAAGACCAAACAGGAGCAGGTAGGACTGTCTGTGGCATCTCTGGGGGGGAGGGGCATTGAAATAGACCTTTGAAGCTTGGGGGGTTGTCATGGTGACAGCTGGTGCTGATGAGAGTGTGGAGTAATGCTGGAGTGGGAGTGGGAGGAGCCTCTTCCATCAGGCTCAGAAACCATGCAAAGGGATGCGTGGAGTGAAGGGAGCAAATATCAAACACCCCCTTCCCCCCACCACATCATAGCAGACATCCTGCCAGAAAAAAAGCTGTTCATGGGGGAAAATTCCCATTGGTTGTATTGGACTTATTTTATTTTTCCTTTGTCATCTGATTATCTAGCTTGAATAGATAATAGTGTAATGGAGCTGTTAGCTTGAGAGGTTTGCCAGAGACCTGCCCTCTGTACAGTGCTGTCTGTCTCTGTGAGCCCTGGCAGACGGCCCATCTCCTGCTTCCAAAGCGGTGGCCTTGTCCTTGGTGACATCATACATGTCATCAACTGCAACAGCCTCCTGGGCCCAGGCTAACCTCTTATTAAAAGCCACATTATTATTATAATAATCATATAAAGGTTGATTAAAGCGCTGTATAATGCCACTAAAAGAGAACAGAGGGAGGGAATAAAGCATATGTTTCTGTATTCATCACAAACACACTCTGCAGTTTACAGCATTATTCATGCGCATAACAAACACAGCAAGCAGCCTGTTTGGATATGTGCTCCGTTCCCCACGGCGACGCAGAGGCGCTAACGAGATAAACCATCCCGCTAACGCGGTCAGGTGCCGGTCGCTAACGGCGGTCCTCACAGCAGCGGCAGCGCGGTGATTGGTTTAAACGCGTTCGCCGTTACGCTGCTGCGATTCCCTCCCTTCAGCTCCACGAGTCCGACTCCATTTCATCTTGCAGAAAAATGACAGGGTTTTAATGCGATCACCCCAGGGCCCAAACACACACAGATGTCTTTGTTCACGCTAAACTCGTGTCATTGACATGTGGCAAACAAACAGAGGAGCATGCAGCGTCTGTCTGTCTGCTGCGGCCCACTGCCATTGGCCACCGCAGTCACATGTGAGAAGGTAGAACAGATGCTAATGCCATGCTTTAAACCTGAAAAAGCAGAGATGGTGTTCCAGCTGTGCATTCATTTCCTCCAGTTTATCAGAGGGAAAAGATGAAGGGATTTGGAGAGGGTGGAACTCTCCTTCCAACACCTGATTTTTCCAGCATGTAATCTGCTCAGCCACTCATGATGGAAATGCGCAATTTGTGCGACGTACCACAGAAATGAGCCAGAGACTCAGGACAGGGTCTGACTGGCGGCATGTGATATGAAATGTTACATGTACGTAACATGTCACATATTTGTCAGGCTGTGATTCAGGCCTGAGGATTTATATATGCTATTTTCCCTGAAATCAGTGCTGACTCCATCTGTCTTGAATAGATAATACTGTGCAGGACTTATGAATATGTGCTTTTAGTGATAAAAGTGTGTTGTGTGTTGTACAAATGAAATATTAATGTGTCCAGTGGCGTGACTTTGTGTTTAGTGTGTGATGAATACTGTGTGAGTATGGGCTATCAGCTGCACCCAGGAGATAATGTGCACATGAGGACTGGTCCTTAAAATGTGATGGTGAAATTTAAGAGAAATACAAATAAAAACATACACAAATAATTTGCATACTTCAGGTCTAAAGTGGAGCTGTGGGAGGGACCGGAATGTATGGTCCTTTCTAGCTGTTGCTGTTTATGATCAAAGTCATATTTTACACTCTACAGCCCAGATTGCTGCATGTATGCAAATGAACAAGCAATTGACTTAAATACACTCCCCATTGATTTAGAACAGCAGAATAATGTGCTTATTTACATTAGAAGGTGTAAACATGTTAAATGTATTAGCGATTATTACTGGTATCGTAATTTCACTGAGAAGACGGCCTTACTCAAAGTGACTGAGAAGATGTGTATTTCTGCATGCATTAATCAAAGCTAAATGAAAAAACATCAATATCAAAAACAGGAGTTATAGATCTAGGAGGATAACAAATGATTTCAATCAGAAAATAAAATGCAGCACCAGATAAGAGTCTCACTGGATGAGGGCTCATCGTTAGTCTTCCCTGTGATCGATGTACTGGCTAATGGAAACACCCCAGCCGAGCTAATTACTGTGTAATGGATTTAATAACCCACAAACATCTGAATCGTGATTATTCTATAATGTGCTGTGAGTTGATTTATAGCTTCTTGCTACATTTATTGCTGTTGTATTTGTGTTGTAGCAGCGATTAGTCCACGTCTCAGACTCGGCTGCTCCCTGCTATTTCAGTTTGTCCTTGAATGTGATGTGTGCTCTTGCTATCTCCCGCTAACTGCCAACGTCTGGAAACGGTGGCCCTAATCTGTACCCGACAGCGAACACAGGCAGAGCATTGCTTGTTGCTGTGTTTCAAAAAACAAACGCGTAAAATTTCTCACTCAGGTGAACCCCTGTCACACCTTAATTTAGAAACATTATTCATACCCTAAAGGGGAAGTCAACAGGCTGGGGAACAGAGTGGGGAGGGGGTTTCTGAATGTTAACAGAATGCTCCAGGGAGTGTGTAAGGGAGGATGTATAGTGTAGCGCCCCCCCCCCGTTACCAGGCTGTGAAGGACAGAGCAGGGTGGAAAGTGAATGCCCCCTCCCCAGCCAATCAGAGCTGGCTGAGGCGATCTGGCCAAAAGGTTGGCCCCGCCCACCTCACCTCCTGACAGCCAATGCAAACACACTGAGGGTCAGCCAAAGGGTTAGGATTACAGTTTGAGCACTGAATAGAGTTAGGGCTGGGATTAGTGTTAGGTTTTGTGATTGGGTTAACAATAGGGTTAGTGTTAGGGTTAGGTTTGGAGATAGGGTTAGTGAAAGGGTTAGGGTTAGGTTTGGGCATAGTATTATGATCAGGGATCTGTTACAGCATAGGGTTAGGTTAGAGATAGGTTAGAAGATTAGGTTAGGGTTTGAGATTGGTTAGAGTTAGGGTTAGGATTAAGGTTGTAGTTTGAGATTGGTTACGGGATAGGAGTAGGGTTAGAGTTTGAGTATTGTATTAGGGGCGGGGGCATAGCGTTAGGGTTAGGGTTAGGATTATGGATCGGTTAGGAGACAGGGTTCAGGTTTGAGATTGGTTAGAAGGCAGGGTTCAGGTTTGAGATTGGCTAGGGGTTATGGTTAGGGTTTGTATGAATAGATGAACAGATTAAGGGATTGGGATAGTTTTATGGTGTGGTATAGTTATATCTTTATTTATGATAAATTAATTAGACCACTTGGGTAGCCTTAAATTGTATTTATTCTTTGTGTTTGGTGCTTCACCACTGATTCACTGTGGTCTGGCTTTATATTCTGACCACAGATATGTGATTACCCACAATGCTCAGGGTGGTGCTGTCCCTCACGGGTATGAAAGGATTGCTTCAATGCTAATTACCAGCCGTTGCCAAAAAGCAGAAGCACAGGCAGCTGAGATAAGCCTTAGTATGGTCTTCTGGTGCCGTCATGCCACCTCCCCTCAGATAGGAGTCATTAAAATCGGCGCTGAGCCGTGAGGCTCTGTATCAAAGGGAAGACAGGCCTCTGCCAGGGTTTGCTGTGCTTTGTGATCAGGGGACCCCTTGGTGAGAGAAGCGCTGACTGTGACACGGTGGCTGAGCGCGTCTCATAACCGGATCGGTGTTGGTCCTGGCTGGGGTGCTACCTTCACAGTGTGGGGTGGGGCCCCCAGTCTGAGTTTCCTCAGGAAAAGCTGGACCCAGCTTTCTGACTGGCTAGTCTCTGCAGCTCACGCTAAGCGAGCCGTGCCGGATTAGGGGCGGCCGATCAGTGTGAGCTGTTACGTAACGGCGCTGTTTGGAAAGCAGTCTGAGCTGAGAGATTTGGCTTCTTCACAGTGCTGCAGTGAGAGGGGGCTTGAGCACTCAGGAAAAGGTGTTTCCTGCTAAACCTACCCCCCCCCCCAGCACTTTCATTTCACCGGCAGGGCTGAAAGGATCAGTGTGACCACCATCATAGACCATTTGATCAGGTCTACATGGAGTCACTGATGTCACCCTTGAGTAAGACTTTGTGCACTGATATCTAAAGACGGTGCAGGTAATGAAAAAGCTGCAAGTGTCCTGTTACAGGTGGAGATCTTGCTCCGGCTGTGGTTCTGTGACCACATCTTGAGAAACACTTTATGCTTCTGCACCACAGACGTGGCCTTTGAGATCAAAGAGACTCATTTGCATTTGCCTTTTGGCATTTGGCAGATGCCCTTATCCAGAGTGATTTACAAAGAGCAAGTGCAAAGTGCAGCCAGTACAGTGGCATACAGGATGATGCAAGCGGGACGCACATGACCACAGGGGCACACAGCCTCTTACCACAATGCTGTGGCAGTGCGTGAGCGACGCTCTCATATGTGAGTGCAGCACCACACAGCCTACAGCAAAGCGGGTCTGAAGTCTGAGATGGAAGATGGCCAGTGACTCTGCTGTCCTGAATCCAGGACAGAACAGACAGAGGACAGTACTGGGACGTGCGGTAATGACGGGGGGGGTTGGGGGGCGGCTGGGCAGCCAGGTGTGCAGAGGTTTCAGGACAGAGTGACCTGGCTGTGTGTAAGGCCTGATGATGGATGGATGATGAGGTAGAGTCTTTCCCCTCTCTGTCAGGTATGCCAATACTGCTGTTCTGCAGCAGATGTGAGCCGTTAGCAGGAGCCAGAGGAGAGCAGGAGATACTGCAGCGGCAGCAGGCGAGGAAGAGGAGGGATTAACCCTTTCTCTCTGTGTGGGAGGTTTAGTCGATTACATCTGATTTATCTGCAGCTGTCACTTGTGATGAAAGCAGTTTATCTGCAGGGAAATCTTTCTCACAGCCCCTTCCTTCTGAGTAAACATAGAGCCAGGCCCCAGATTCCACATGTGCACTGTATTTATGTGTGTGTGTGTGTGTGTGTGTGTGTGTTTGTATGCATGTGTCTGTTAAGTCTGTGAGCTGAGTGAATGTGTACATGCACATGTTTGTGCAATCATTATTGTCCTGAAAATGTATATGGGTTTTTGTGGGGCAAGGAAAATAATAATCTAGATTGACTGTGGTGTTGCAAATCCGAAACATTTAAGCAAACTGGAATTTCCAGTCATTGCAATGTTCAAAATTACATTAGTGATTCAAAGTATTGGTGGAGGCGCACATGTAAACAGACCAACATACAAAACATTCAAAAGGCGGGAAGATTGTCTCACTTTTTTCTCTGACAGAGATGTGAAATTAGACAGGGATGTGAAATTAGACTGCTGAGTGCAGTATATATATGTATATAATTTGACTGATGTCAGAAGCAGGAAATGTTAAAATATTTTAGTGCTGACTGAATTGCACAGGGTTTAGTGCAGACATCCTGGTACAGACAGGATGAGAGAGACAGAACAGGACAGCAGCGATGACAGAGGATGAAGAGCACAGAGCCACAGCATCAGAGACCTGACTGTGTGGTACGAAAGGGAATCCTGGCACACTCCTGAGGGATGCTCTCTGTGGCTCTGAATCCTAGGTGAGATAGGCGTGGCCCACGGCTCTGAATCCCAGGTGAGATGGGCGTGGCCCATGGCTCTGAATCCCATGTGAGATGGGCGTGACCTGTGGTGGGTGGGCGTGGCCCAATTCAATTCAATTTATTTGTATAGTGCTTTTTACAACACAGGTTGTCACAAAGCAGCTTTACATTGTTCCCAGGCCTGAGACCCCCTGAGAGCAAGCCTAGGGCAACAGTGGCAAGGAAGAACTCCCTAATTAACAGGAAGAAACCTTGAGCAGAACCCGGCTCAGAGGGGGAGCCCATCTGCTTCTGGCCGGCAGTGGGCAGATAGAATTACAGAGAATACTTAAAGTTGAACAATGTACTTTAAGACAGTTGAGTTTGATAGACAGTAGTAATTAACAGCAGAGTGATTATAAAATGTATCCTAGAATGTCCGGTTCTTGGCACGCAGTTGGCTTGATAGGCAGGGCAGCGAGGTAGCAGGACTGGAAATCGGGATGTGAGGCTTGGGCTACAGCTCCAGGCAGGAGCCCGGAGCAGGGATAGGAAACAACTAGTAAACAGTGATTAGTGCATGTTAATTGCAGGAATGGAAACATAAAGGCATAAAGGCAAAGGGGGGAACAGAGGGGGGAAGAGGGATGCATGTGTGCAATAAGGAAAAATCCCGGCAGATAAGCCAAGAGGCACGGGGCCAGCATGATCATGAGGGTGACCCTAAGGCAGTCAACACCAGACCATAGCCGGATCAGCTAAACACAGAGTACCCAGGCCATGATGTAGTGACAGCAATGACCACTTAGTCCACCAGTGACTCTACGATCAATGTCAGCGCAATGCCATGTCCCTCAGCTAAAGGATTTGAAATAAAGATAAGTTTTTAGCCTAGACTTAAAGGCGGAGAGAGAGTCTGCTCCCCGAACTTCGGTGGGTAAATTGTTCCATAAACGAGGGGCTCAGTACGAAAAGGCTCTACCACCTATGGTACTTTTACCCACTCTTGGAACAGTGAGAAGTCCCGCGCTTTGGGAACGTAGAGTTCGTTTTGGAGAATATGAGCGAGGAAGGTCCTTAAGGTAGGGAGGGCAAGCCCATTCAAAGCTTTAAATGTAAGGAGAAGTACTTTGAAATCAATGCAATATTTGATAGGTATCCAGTGGAGACAGGCTAATACTGGGGTGATGTGCTCAAAGCGCTTTGTTCTGGTTAGAATACGAGCAGCTGCATTTTGAACCAACTGAAGGGGCTTTAGGGAGGCATATGCCCATAGCGATGAATCCCAGGTGAGATGGGCGTGGCCTGTGGTGGGTGGGCATGGCCCATGGTGCTGAATCTCAGCTGATAGACAGATCAGATCATCCACTTTTTGGACTGTGGCATTTATGACTGGTATCTCCATGCACTCTGTCATGTATAGCTAGTAGCTAGGACCTGTATCATCTAATAATTATAATTCCAAAAATGACATTTAGCAGTTCACTGAAATGTCTGCCTTAGCTGAAAGGAGATTCCTACATTATTTGAATGGTTAGACATTAAGGCTGACCAGTATAACCCATGTCCAGTCATATTTTACAGAATTTTGCTGATTTGTCACCAATAATCTGAATACACTTTATGTGTTAGTGCCTTTCCCATGCTCAACAACAAAGAGAAGATGAAAAAGAAGATTTTTGGACATTTTCTTCATGTTATATAAGGGACTGCATGTAATCCTGTGTGATCACAAAGCAGTAATCTTGTCCTGTACACAGTTTGCATTAGGATCGAACAGCAGTCTGAAGAGAGGGTAATCTGATTTAGGCCCAGATTGATCTCTTCTGTTAAACTCATCAGGAGATCACGGCGAGCTGCCTCAGCTAACCGATTACGGGGTTACACTCCGTGACCTACATAGATCGCTTCTGTCAGCTTCTGAAAACTGCTGGCACTTCCTGTCTGTGATGTCTGGGATGTTCACGCTAAGCTGGATTCAGCTGCACCCCATTTCACAGAGCTGGAGTTTTACTGAGAGTTTCTTGGGGATACAGCAGAATTAGGAGTGTTTACACTAGCCTGGATTCAGCTGCACCTCCAGCATCTTTCACACATGATACTGCACTTTGCTAGAGCAGGCCATGTGGTTGGAGGCGTGGTTGCTGTGAGGTTTTGAAATGAAGAATCAGGATGTTTTCATTTCCATATATCTTCCATAGACAGACTGCAACGACTGAGACTGTGACTGAAAGGCCTTACGATGCAGGCCAACCCTTACACTTACGCTCAAGATTTAATATTAGAATTTTCCCAATGCTGTATTTTTCTCTGAGGACATGGCCCTGATGTCCTGCCCACCTGGGGAAGCTCTTTCGCCCTCTGGCAACCCCCCTGGGGGCTCATGGCAGAGCACGCCAGTGTTTGGCCTTAAATTCACCAGGCCTCTGTGGCGCAGCGTTAACTCTGGGTCATTCTCTCCCCTTCGGTCTCTGAGCAGAAGCCTGTGTCACACACAGCTCTGTGTGTGTAACACGCACTAACAGGGCAGAGAACTCCTGCCTCTGCAAAGAGAGGAGAAACGTCCATCAGCAACTGAGATCTCCATGCCTTTAACTGAAGAGTCTGACGCAGTTTCCTCAGTGAAACAGAAGAGTATTGAGGGGGTGTTGATTGGAGTGTGTTCTGCTCCTGTGCATTGAATTGAACATGAGAGCAGCCCTTTATTCTTACATTAGTCACACTGGCCAGTTAAACCAGCTGACAGAAAGTCTCAGTCCTGGTTGCTACCTGTGGGAGTCTGCTCTGCACTGCGGCCGTGGCTCCTCTAACTCTCTGAAGTGCAGAGTGAGGCTGTGGAGCTGTGGGGAGAACGCACTGTTCCCGGATCAGTGGTGTCCTCAGCACGTTAATGCACGCTGGCAGTGCGCTGCTCCTGTTTGAATTATTGTCAGTATGCATCATTAGGTTGTGAATGAACAGCCCCTGCTGCATTCACAGATCTCTCTGCTCATCCATTTATCATGGGTTGCAGACCGAAGTACTTTTTCATGACTTTGCCTTCTTCTTTGTTGTCGTTTTGTTTTCTGCTGTAGATTTAAGAACAGGAGAGATCTACTCCCAGATTGCACAAAAGGTAAAAAAAAAAAAAAAGCATGAGAAAAGGAAAAATGTATTCCCACAGAGTAAAGCCTATTTCTCCTGCTTTTCCGCTGCTGGCTAAATAAACTCATTTAGGCTCAAGCTGTCTTTTTAAACTGTGTTCTTAACAGAGCTCGATTGCTGTTGCATACATGTGGTGTCTTTTACTCTGCTTAGCTGCACTTACATTTAACATTGTTCATTATTATTGCTTTGCCAACACTGCTTTTGTTTGTCCTTCCAATGAGAGATTGAGAGTGCAATGGAGAAAGCATGATTTATCTGTCACTAAAATGGTATTGTGTACAGTTTGACTGTTTAATTCCTGTGTGTGGGCTGATATGTTGTGGAGACCGTGGGATTGCTGAATATTTAATGAGCACCGAGGCTCTGCGTGTTTTTCTGAAGACACGCCGCTTACTGCACACGCCTGCCCTCCATTCTCCTACCCCCAGACAAACAGGGCCATTTTAATACAACCGTTTAGGGTGTGGGGGACGTTACCCTGAGTTCCTATTCCCCTCTGAGTGACAGCAGTAATTACCAGCCACTGTACGTGACAGCAAATTTCATGTAGTCTTTTTTTTTTTGTTTTACCTCTGACAATAAAGGACGATGCCAGAAATGTGATGGTTCAGTAGCTTCGGCTTTCTTATAGTTTAACTGTTCCCTCTGCAAAATCTCTCAAACACGGGAAGAGCAACATTCTTCTTTTCTATATTTTCTTCCTTTAAGATTGTTATATATTTCAGGCATGAGATGCCCTGCATTTTTCACAAAATATGACTTATTTCTGATTTTAAGATAATGGAAATTGAAGAATGAAATCTTTGAATAAATTCATTTTTGTCCTGAAAAATATATTTGACTCCTGTGTGCTTGAAAGGCATTTTTGCTTTGCTTTGCTTACATTTTCTCTGGAAGAACCATTCCAGCCACAAGTGACCCACTCACCACACTCTCTCTCCTGTGAATGGCAGAAATGACAAACAGCTACTGCATCTGTCTGTATCTCTCTGTGTACCTGCATCTCTACCTCTATCTACAATCTATTTAATATAAATACAGCTAAGCCAGTCACAGGCAGAGAAATGTCAACATTATGGAGCACAGAACACCTGCAGTGTTATCTACAATTGTAATCCTCTGCCATGCCCCAAGGAGTCCTGTGTGTGTGTGTGTGTGTGTGTGTGTGTGTGTGTGTGTGTGTGTGTGTGTGTGTGTGTGCGTGCGTGCGTGTGTGTGTGTGTGTGTGTGTGTATATGTGTGTATGTGTGTGTGTGTTTGCATATCTCTCTCTCTCTCTACCCACAGGGCACCGAACTTCCATCATCTCTCTGTGACAAGTGATTTGATCAATAATTCTGCTAGTAGAGTCTTTATGACAGAACACTAACATGATTTATACACTCATTCATTAAACGTTAAATTATTGATTATTGATATATTGATTAAAGCTCAGATTTAAATCAGCAATGCTGATATACCTGTGCAGCATTATTAGTTTACATACGCGCAGAGTGTAAAAGGAAACATTTAGAGTGAGCATTATTGGCAGAATAATACAGAAATATGTGAAATAATGAGCTATGCTATTGAATACTATTAAATAAACCATTGCAGTTCAAAGCTGGCAAATGACATCTTTCAACATATATATCAAAACCTCTGAAATTTCAGACACCTTCATTGTAACCACATCCACACTCTCCAACACACTAAAACCCACACGCACACACATGGAAATATGAACAAATATGCACACACAGTCACACACATACACACACACTCTCTTAATGTGCCATCATGGCAGCAATAATGAGGACATTAATGACTGGGGATGAGAACAGAATGATTTATTGAGAATACATTTGAATAAGTGGGGGTATGGGGGAGGGGTTAACAGCACAGACAGAATATTCCAATATGGAAAGCAGATCTGTGTGCGTGTGTGACTGTCTGCGTGTAACTGTGTGTGTGTGTGTGTGTGTGTGTGTGTGTGTGTGTGTGTGTGTGTGTGTGTGTGTGTGTGTGTGTGAAAGGAAAGCAAAATAGACCTGGAGTCAGTTTGAACACTATGTCTCTAGTGGAGACTTAATCTCTCCAGATCTCTTGGAAAAGAGGCTCCCAGCCCCGGGAGATTCCCGGTTAAACAAAGGTTAATAAATAAATGAAAAATACTAAAGACACAATCTGTGCTACCGAGGGATAACTCAAAGCTGTTTTTCTTGCCAAAGCTCCAATTCTGGACCCCCTCCCTGGGTCGTACAGTCCAGCACACAGTACAAGGGTGGGTCCAGCTGGGTAGGGCATATTAGCCAGGGAAACGCCGCTCCCTCCCGATTCGTGGTGGGTGGGACTCCCAGACTCAGGAGAGTTTTTGGGAGTGTGTCGCTGTTAGTGCCCCCCTGCGGTGGCGGGAGTCTGGGGGGTTCAGCAGGCTCGGACACGCCCATTCTGCACCTCTCTGATTGGCTCCAGAAAGGCCACATGCTTGCTGCCGCCCGCCCTGCGGGCCGACCCCTCCCTGGCGGGGGTGAAGGTGGCGTCGGGGGTGAGGAGCTCGGGGCTGTCGGGGTCGGCGGGGGGCGGGGGGGGGGGGGGGTCTGCGGCGGCACCAGCAGCGGCAGGGCGTCAGGTACAGGTACATGAGCACGAGCAGCAGGCTGACGGCGCAGCCCAGCAGCGTGGTGAAGCCGGTGCTGAAGGACTCGCCGTGGGCGTGGCGCGCCGACACCGTCACGTTCACCTCCAGCGTCTCGTTGCGCTGCTGCCGGCTGTCCTGCGCCGTGCACTGGTACACGCCTGAGTCCTCGGGCCGGGCCGGCGCGAGCAGCAGGCTGCCGTTGGCGAACACCTGCAGTGTCCGGTTGTTTCCGGGTGGGGCCAGCAGCTCCTGCTGCGGCGACTGCCACAGGTAGGACAGGTGGCGGCCCTTCAGTGGGGTGAGGCAGTGCAGCAGCACGGCATTGCCGGCCAGCGCCCGCACGCCGCCCTCCTCGCCCGGCTCGGCCGCCTCGCCCGGCAGGCTGCAGTTCTCGAAGAAGCGGGCGTGGCGGAGGAAGCGGATGGAGGCGCGGGGGTCGCCGTACAGCAGGCAGGTGTGCAGGTCGCGGTGGTCGCGGGCGGAGCCGAAGCCGCGTCGCTGCCAGCGCAGCAGCAGGGCGTACACGCCGCAGTCGCACGCCAGCGTGTTGTTGTGCAGGAACAGGCCGCTCTGCACCGACGCCGGCAGTGCCCCCACCTCCTCCAGCGGCAGCCGCGACAGCCGGTTGGACGACAGGTCCAGCGTGACCAGTGCGGGGTGCGAGTGCGCCCGGATGGAGAAGAAGGGGAAGTCGGTCAGGCGGTTGTGGCTCAGGTACGCCCTCTGCAGGCTGCCCAGCCCGGCCAGCGCGCGGCTCTCCACCCGGGAGATGCGGTTGTCGAACAGCAGCAGCTCCTCCAGAGCGCGCAGGCCCTGGAAGCTGTGGCGGTCCAGCAGCCGCAGGGCGTTGGAGGACAGGTCCAGGTGTCGCAGGCCGCTGGCGTTGCGGAAGGCCCCGGGTGCGAGGCTGCTCAGCCGGTTGTGCGCCAGGCGCAGCACCTCTAGCCGTGGCAGCCCGGAGAAGCTGCCCGCCTCCAGCCGCTCCAGCCGGTTGTGGCTCAGGTCCAGCGTGGCGGTGGACGCGGGCATGTGAGAGGGCAGCTGCGGCAGGTCCTGCGCTCCGCAGCTCAGGATGTCGGAGGCGCAGACGCAGCGGGCGGGGCAGCTGGCGGCGGCCCGCGGGAAGAGGGCGGAGCTGAGCAGCAGGAGCGCTGCCATCAGGCCGCCGGTGGCACAGTGCCCCGCCGCGCCGCCGCCAGCCCACTCTGGCATCCCGGCGGGGTTACATGGGGTCAGCCCCGCCGTGAAAATGTGTGCGAAAAGTTGTCCAAAAATATCCCGGGGTGACGAACGGAAAAAATAATAACTGTGAAAGGGAAAGGGTCCGGTTTCACTCGCGGGCGACAGTCTGTCAGAGGGCTGCGATGTGCTGTTCTGCCGTACAGCAGAGTCAGAGTTATACACCAAACTCCCAAATCCCTAACGCATGCCACGCTTCTGTTCCACACGTGCAGAAACTCTTTTAATCCGAGGAAGTGCTCCGCTCTCAGCAGCCTGGGGCTTTCCTGGCAGCCGCTGACTCTCAGGAGTCACAGTGAGTCACAGCGAGTCCTGCAGCCGGGACCAGTGCCTCCTCCGCTCCGGTGTGACTGTCTGTCACCGCCAGGGACGGCGTGTGGAGATGACCTCTCTGTCAGGGCTGGATGGTTTTCAGATCAAATCTAATCCAATCCAGAAAGTGGCAGCAGCCTCCTCTGTAAACACGAGCTGGAATAAAAAAGAGTCTTACTCTGTGCAGTTCAAGCAGTGACAGACACAGTCAAACACACTCAAACACAGTCAGAGACGGTCAAACACGGTCAGACACAGTCAGAGATGGTCAAACACGGTCAGACACAGTCAAACACAGTCAGACACAGTCAGAGATGGTCAAACACGGTCAGACACAGTCAAACACAGTCAGAGATGGTCAAACACAGTCAGACAGTCAAACACAGTCAGACACAGTCAGAGATGGTCAAACACGGTCAGACACAATCAAACACAGTCAGACAGTCAGAGATGGTCAAACACGGTCAGACACAGTCAAACACGGTCAGACACGGTCAGAGATGGTCAGAGATGGCCCCCTCACTCACTCCCTCACTCACAGTTACACGCCGACCCCCCCGGCCCCCTCCCTCACTCCCTCACTCACAGTTACACGCCGATCCTCTGCTGCTCGTGCTGCCCCCTCTGCTGCTCCACCAGCCCAGCGACGCTGGAGTCTGACTGCCACTGCTTCTTCCAGCTGTTTCTGGCTCTCTCCAACTCCACAGAGCTCACTTAATCTACACCACAATCCCTCCCTCTCTCCCCCTCTCCCTCCCTCCCTCTCAGTCTCTCTCTCTCTCTCATTCAAGCATGCAGCCTCCCCCCTCACTCTCCCTCCCTTTCCCCTCTCTCTCTCTCTCTCTCTCTCTCTCTCTCTCTCTCTCTCTCTCTCTCTCGCTCTCTCTCTCTCTCTCTTCCTCATGTGGGTGGGGCATTTTCGTGTTTTGCTCCTGCTCTCCTCTCCACTGGCCAGCCCTCAGGAGTTCCAGAGGTGGGCGGATGGGGGGGTTTCTGCTGATCTGTGATTGGTCAGAGGTATACGATTGGAAGGGGAGGGGCGTCTGTGTGTGCGTCTGTCTCTCTCCCACTGGCACAGGGCTCTGTGTTTCTCTGTCTGTCTGTGTACTCTGCTGGCTCTGCCCTCCTGGCCAGTGCGTTCTCACTGTGCTGTTCTGACCCACTGGCTTCATTAGTGGGTGGAATAAACTGTTATTTCTGGAGAACTCTCACAGGGAAAACAAGTCAGAGAGAGATGCTACGCCCGTCTGGCAATCTTTCTTCTTTCCCTTCATCTCCCTCTCCTTCTGTCTTTCTGTCACTCTCTCTGTCTCTTTCTCTCTGTCCCTCTCTCACTCCCTTTCTATCACTTCTTGTTGATAAAGTCCAAGAGCAGAGATCAGAGACTCATTACACTGGAACAGAAAGCAGAGACTCATTACACTGGAACAGAAAGCAGAGACTCGTTACACCGGAACAGGAGCAGAGAGCAGAGCTCTGCTGTGCTCTTTGTAGTGTTTCTGCTCTTGTGTTTTGTTTTTCCAACTTGATGCTGGTTCAAATAAGACACATAAAAAATCACTGCCAGCTATATTTCACCAGGTTTTATATCTTTGAAACTGAATTTGAGTTCCATTGGTTGAAGGGATTATTCCTCTAAGTAATACTATATATGCAGGTCCTTTCCTGGCAATAAGGCCTGATCACTGCTGCAAAGGCATGCTTCTACAGAACACAGCAGAGGAGGCTGTAGAAGAGTGTATATAGCTCTGTGTGTGTGTGTGTGTGTGTGTGTGTGTGTGTGTGTGTGTGTGTGTGTGTGTGTGTGTGTGTGTGTGTGTGTGTGTGTGTGTGTGTCTGTGCGCGTGCATGCGTGCCTGTGTGTGTGTGTGTGTGTGTTTGCTAGTGTGTGTGTGCGCACAAGTATCTGTGTGTGTGTGTGTGTGTGTGTATACCACAGTCAAAAGCAAGATATTTTCTCAAGGATGCAAAGGGGGGGATTATTTGTGTGGCTTGATTATTTGAATCTTATTTTTACTCGTAAAGCTGCAGAAGCAAGTCATGGTCATCTTAAATTCCTGATGATCACAAATCCCCAGAAATCCACAGAATGGCTCTTCCCCCAGCAGCCAGCCTGTCTGTGCTCCAGCGGAGTGTCTCACACACTCCTCTCTCACACAGCACTGCTGCCTTCCTCTGTTAGCGTCTCCTGCTGTCATCAGTGAAAAAATCACTTCATAAAAATGTATTTGTCATAGTTTTTTTTTACAGGTGAACTGGCAGAGAGGGCTGGGCAGAATAAACTGAAAAACCACAGAACCCAGAACCACTTGGGGAAAAACTGGAGAATGATTCCCTGACCAGGGGAAACTGTGTTTGAGAGGCTCCTGGACAGCAGAGGAGAGGGAAGTGAACAGCAGAATTGAAGGACCGGAAAGTGAATGAGGTAAATGAAAAGGACCATCACTCAGCTGCTATGAGCAGAGGCTGCTGGGAAGGTTCAAGGGACAGATGCCAACCCTGGAGTCACACTAAACGGCTCCTGCACAGCCCTGTGCTAACTGAGGACAGGTCTGTAACTGATTCACCAGTCACAGAGCGGCACAAATACTGTGCAAACAGGAGTTGTGCTAAATGCTGCCAGCAAGCAGTGAAGGTGGTATGCAAAATAACATTACAGCTAGTGAGCTGTAAGAGGAGAATCACAGAGTTAGCTATATGTCAGAAGCAAATTACATTGATGTTATCTTGGTATGTATAGTCAATTGCTATACATATTTACAAAACAATTCACTTGACAGTGACACTTCTGGGAGACATGTTGTGGGACCAGTGATGAATTTATGAATAACAAGTTCTCAATTACAGAGGCCGGTGCATCTCTCATAGAAATAGCCTCTGTCATATTGCAGTGTTGTTCAGGATTCAGCTATCACTCTTAGTGCTAATATGCTGCATGCCATGCTCTCACATGCAGGCTGGAATTGCCTGTGTTTAATCTCCTACAAGCACTCCTCTGCGCTGCACACAGCATGCCGCCATACTCCCAGTGTGAAGGGTCACAAACCAGATCAAACAGGGGAGAGAGGGAGAGAGGGAGAGAGGGAGGGAGGGAGGGAGAGAGAGAGGGAGGGAGGGAGGGGGAGGGAGAGAGGGAGAGAGAGGGAGAGAGAGAGAGAGAGGGAGAGGAAGAGAAAGACCGAGAGAGAGAAAGGAAGAAAGGAAGAAAGAGACAAGGGGGAGAAGGGGGAGAAAGGGTGGAGCTAATCCCTGTGGGATAAAATCATTCTCTTGGCCTTAGGATAAATGATCAATGGGCCTCTTAGAATGTGCAAAATTCCACCGCAGACACCATCAGCTCGGTACTGTACATCTACAGTCAATTCTGCTGCTGCGGTCGATAGCTGCACTCTCTGCCCAGACAGCTGCGGATTCATCGCTCTCTGCTTTATTCCTGAAATGGAAATGTGTTGACTTTTTTCCCTTTGCTCTTTGTGCCAATTTGATCTGTCAAAAAGGAAGAATAACCAGGGAAACAGGCAATCCACTTTGCACTCTGTCTGACAAAAGCCCTCTATTCTTCTGGCAAACAAAGCAGGCTGACATTTTAAACACGTTTCCCATGGCGATGGAGACAGCGCACACAGACATCTCCTGAGGACTTCTCGGTCTTCATTGTTTCATCTGTGATTCACTCTTAATTATTCTGAATACCTTTCACACAGCTGTGAGAACGTCACTGTGAGTCTCCTTTTGTGTCTTCATACAGAGCATCCACCAGCAGCTCTCTTTTTGCAGCAGATTTCAGGTGTAAAAATTCCATTCATTCATGACCCAGACCTCTAAGACTCGGCGGGGTTCGCTGGCACCTTTGGCCCAGTTTTCGCCAGTGAAGCTGGGGGCAGTGCTTTGGGGGAAGGTGAGATGGAGGGTCAAACAGCCTGTGCTGAAAGGACAGGAAGCACTATTAACCCCAGACCTGCCTTTGCCTGACATTTGCTTGTTAGGATGAAGCAACTCATGGATAATTTAGCTAGCTAATGGAGGGCTGGAGGATGTAGGGCCAGATTTTGAAAATAAATGGACTAACTGTGTGCTCCTCAGAGAGCTGTATGGACACGTTTCAAATTGTCAGAGATACCCGCTGAATCCTGTCCCCCAGACGACCTGCACCTCTCAGCTCCTGGCGCCTCACACGCATTCTGCATGTAAGAGGCATTTTCCTCCGTTCCCATGGGGACAGAGGAGTATCCATGGACACAGGGGTCAGATGTGATGGAGGCCCCGCTGCTCTCCTGCTCTGTCTCATGCTGTCTGTGACTCACCACCCCTCACTGACTCCCTCCCGCTCCACATGCCGTCCCTGACTCACCGCCAGTGACTGACTCCCTCCCGCTCCACACGCTGCATGAGCGCAGACTCTAAAATTAGCAGAGCACGTCTTCAATCATCACCTGAAATATGAGATAATGTCTCTTATTGGTGATTACTGCTCATTCACCGTGCTTCTTAAAAAGTTTCTTAAAGATGATTTTCAGTTTGAGGGACAAACATTTTTCAACCGACTAACATTCGGCACAGTTTTGGAGGAGGGAAAAAGCCACAGGTCTTTGCAGCAGCTCTGAGGAGAGGGAGAGCAGCTCTGAGCTCTGAAGCGTCTGGCCGGGAGATTATGATCTGACTCAGGTGTGAGGCACTGGAAGGTAAGACTTATGCTGTCAGCCTGACTGATCCCGAGGCGTGTAGACACAGTCTTTAAGCACTCTGGCCTTTGAGCTGTTTTGGGTTGTTATGAAGGCGGAACAGAGTGTCCTGGCTTTGTGGCTGTGAAAATGTTGCTCTCTGGTGCAGGGCTGTGTGATGAATCACTCTGTGGGCCCTGGCGTTTCCTGCGCTCTCTGTAAACAGGTGTTATATTGGCCCTGTCTGCCCGTCAGGACCTGGCAGCAGCTGCTTCCTCTGAGTGACAGACAGGAGTAATGCAGCAGCCTCAGAGCCGGACACTGGCCCACGCCGTGACACAGCAATGATGATAAAAGCAAAGCAATCAGATTAATAAACTAGATCCCAGCCAATAAAAGCTCATCAAACCATCCCCCAGCCAATGAAAATAAAATGAAAAATGGGTGGGGCTGCTGTATTGCAGAATGCTGGAGTTTGGGTGTGTGTGTTTGGAGTGTGTGTGATAGTGTGTGTGTTTAGGGTGTGTGTGTGCATGTGTGTGTGTTTGGGGTGTGTGTGTTAGTGTGTGTGTGTTTGGGATGTGTGTGTTTGTGTGTGTGTGCTTGGGGTGTGTGTTAGAGTGTGTGTTTGGGATGTGTGTGTTTGTGTGTGTGTGCTTGGGGTGTGTGTGTGTGTGTGTGTGTGTGTGTGTGTGTGTGTGTGTGTGTGTGTGTGTGTGTTTGGGGTGCAGGTGTAGCTCTCGGGGGCTGCAGTGTGGTTATAGATGGGCATCGGAGCTCTGTAAATCAGCATAGGGAATAAAGGCTGTCAGGTGAGATGCAGAGAGGAGAAGGGGGAAAAGAGCTGAATTGCTGAAGAGTTTTGGCAGAAGTTTCTCTGTTACCACTTTAAATATCCACCCACCTCCTCAGGGTTGGCAATATTTAAATTTTATCCATAATCAATTTCCTGTCTTATTCAGGTTTATCAATTATGAAATATTCTTTTTTACTTGACCTTAGAGCAATATTAATTTTGTCACTCCAATGCAGGCAGACCACACAGTCCCATAGGATAGCAGAGCTGGCTGGGTCAGCTGCTTCCTAAACTCCTGCTCCATCTCTGGATCCTGTGAAAGAAAAGAAAGAAAGAAATGTGTGTTATGGAGGTCAGCCAGGCAGGTGGGAGTGATGGAAAAAGGCACAGGGGTCGGTGTCTGTGTTTTCCCTGTGTTACACGAGAGGCAGGACATGCTGTCAGTGGTCTGCTCATGGCTGGTACTGACCTGTAGGTCAGTAGGCGTTGGTTTCACGTGCTGGGTGGATATAACTGAATAAACCATCTCCATCTTTTTTTTTTTTAAAAAAAAAAGATTTTTTCCCTCTTTTCTACCCAATGGGCAGCAGTGTAGTGTAGTGGCAAGGTGCAAGGCTCGTAACTGAAAAGTTGCTGATTCCATTCTTAAGTAAATTTGAACCCATGGGTAAGGTACTTGACCCAGAATTGCCTCAGTAAATATCCAGCTGTATAAATGGATGAAACTGTAACCTATTTAAGTTGCTCTGGATAAGAGTATCTGCTAAATTGTTCTCTTGTGCTGACCTCAAATGAATGTGAAGTGATTATGAAATCATGATGAGAAAGTTTCTTCCCATAAAACGAAGGCTGCTGTAACCACACTGTCCCTCACTGAACGGCTGTGTCTGTGGCTGCTGCAGTCTCTCGGCCTCCCTGAGAAAGCAGGTCACTCCGTTTTGTAGAATTTCATTCACACTTTTGAATTGGTGACTGAAAGTACAACTACATGGAGGCAAAAAAAACATTGGAAAAGGGTTGCAATGCTGTATATTTAGAAAAAAAGCATGTCCTATCACGCTCTCCATTTGGAACTCTGAGGTGTGGAGCTGTTTGAAAAATAGTGTGTAGTAGTGTATGAACTTTGGAATTCTGGGAACTCTGCCTCAGAGTACCTGTTTAAAGTGGTCACTGTAGATCCTGCCTTGCCTCAGAAATGGCCATTCCAGCTGTTTGAAATGTTTTTGAAAATATTGAAAGATTCCATTAACCAACAAATACAAACATTATGGCACTTCTTGGCCATTTTGCCCTTGCAAACTTATTCTGAAATCCTTGGAAAAATTCTCATTTTTGAACGCTTTTGAGTTTAAAAAGCAGAAGAAGCAGCCAGAGTCCTTGTACTACAGTCCCTGTGTCTGATGACTGATACAAAGGTCAGTTTGTGGTGCCATGGTGAGTGAATAGAACTCTGTGTAACCAAGTCAAATTCATCACTCTGACACAACACCCTGCACCCGCTGGCGAAAGAAAATACTGTGACCCACACTGCACCCATCAAACCCCTACACCCAGGCGAAATCACACCCCACACTGCCTTGAGCAGGATACTTAAAGTTGCATAAATTGATAGATACTATAAGTGTATTTAAACTGTATAACTTACCATGCTTAATAATAATAATAATAATAATAATAATAATAATAATAATAATATTTGATATAGAAGCACTAACAGAGAGCAGGTGAGGGTGATCAGTTCTCTTATTTATTCTGATCTCTGCCACGGAGTGCTCTTCTCTGTGCCTATCTGACTGGTCCTGATGTTGCTGGACCACAGACTGCAAACACTGAGGTATCAGGCTGGACAGCAGCGTGTCAAAGGGCATCTGTGTGCCTCCTCTACGGAGGACTTTCTTTTCTGTGATTGGTGGGCTAATTGTGTTGCCGTACCCCGCCGAGGCAGAGCAGGGGGTCTCTGTCACTCAGGGTTGCCACGCCGCAATCAACACGACTCCGGGGGTTGGGGGCGGGGGGACCCTGTGACTGACAGAGGGAGGAAGGAAACACAAGAGCAGAACTGAAAACATCCTTAAAGATGGACCACGGACAGTGTCGCTTGCTCCTTGTCTCCTGACCAGAACGGTAATGACATTCACAACTAAGCAACCGCATTTCTCATAACTGTCGCTTGTCTTCATTATTGTAGTATGGCCGTGGTTCTGCCACAAAGCTGACCATCACCACTTTCAGAATGCAACCTGACCAGTGTCAGGTGATGTGCATCAAAGGTAAGAGCTTCATAAATAGCCTGCTGAAGAGTGGGGGAGGGAGAGAAATGTGAATTTCATTGCCACTGAACTTTATGGATATCTTCTCATGATTTAGAGGTCATCCAAAAAATACTTTACCACAGTGAAAGTACCGCTAGTGTGAATATTCATTTTACAGACATAACTTCCTGCACCAGAGGAGGCAGGGACAGTATTTCAGAGCCCTGAATGCATAGTCCAGTTTTATTCTTTCTGTCATGAGCCAACGCTGTTTCTTCAGAATCTCAGTTGGTGATGCTCTTTATGATGCTTTTTATCTGTGTTTGAATGAATCGCTTGTGAATCATCTGCGTGCTGTCAGCATCTCTCCCAGCTAAGCCCCTCCCCCTCTGCTGAGGGCATGCAGGACCTGCCAGGCTGCTCCTCATTCCTCAGTGTTTGTTTCTCAGTGCAAATTTCAGCCAGCTGGAGTGGTGCAAACTCAGTTTCTCTCCCCATGCCCTGTGAAATTAAACCGTGATGGGAGATTAGCCTCTCATAGCAGTGCTTGGCCACCAACTGAAGTATCTGGGAGATCAGAATCCCATTTCTCTCCAACATGCACAGTGTTTGCTCAGGTGATATTACCAAACACAACTGTGCAAAATCTGTGCATGTCTGTCTTCAGTCTCAGCACTGTCCAATGAGAGAGGCCCCCCATGACCCTTCTCAAGCTGTGATTGGCTAGTAGGGGGAGGTCAGGACAGCTGGGGGCCAATCAGACTGTGTCTACATTTATTTCTTCAGGGTGTCAAAAACATGCCTGTATTCCCTACTTTCAATGTTTCTTTCTTTATGTATCACTGCTGTGTGCTTGTGTCTGTCAGTCCATCTGTCTGTTTATCTGTATTATAAGTCCTCTTAATTTATTATTCTGTGTGTGATTGGCTCATATGCCAGTGTTGTCATAGTAGCACCCTGTGTGGCTCTTCCTGTGAGGCATTTTTCTGCTTTGTGTGCAGCCTAATAATCACACAATGTTGACACAACGCTGACCCAACTCTGACACAACGTTGACATGCCTAACCGCGCTGCTGTCATGTCAGATGGAAGAGCGGGTTTGATCGGCCTGTGACAGGGATGTTGCTCTTTTGAATAGTGCTGTAAATTACAGCTCGTGTGTAAAGCCACTGCAGTCACCTGGCCTTTGGCACGGGGATGTTCCTGGGCTTTATGAGAGCTGCAATCACCCCGCAGCACGCAGTGTAAAGCCTGCTCATTATGCTACCACACTCAGCGCCTGAGAGCACTTGCTAAACGAACGCCCGGCCACTTCAGCAACAGCAGAAACCTGCAGAAAATGGGAGGGCATAATGGCTGAACAGCAGCTCGGTGTTCTTCAAGGGCCCCTGCTCTCTGTTCACAGATGAAAGGTGAATAAATAAAATAAGCAGAGAAATAAAGAGAGGAGCGAGGCAGGAATGAGTGGCTGACCCAGGGGGAAGCTGTGAGCTGAGAGGATGTATAGCAGGCGTGTCTCTCTGCTGGGCCTCGTGGCACAAGCTCCGCCCACCGTCCTGTGAGACGCGGTGTCAGTGTGAGTGGAGATAGAGCCGGAGATGGAGACGGTGGGCAGCTTATCAGCTAATGAGCAGAGCTTTCTCTGGGCTTATCTGCACTAATCACCATGTTTTTCTCTCTTCCAGTCAGATACACACATGAGAATATAGAGGGAAGTGCACCGAGCTGCTCAGATGGAAGGGCTGTCTGTGGTTTTTGCAGTACACCCTGAGGTGTGTTAAATCAGGCTGGCGGACAGGAAGGGGAGCTTGCCTTGTCTGCAGGGCACAGGTTTGTCGCTGCACCTGTGTGATTAATGGGCAGACAGGTGCAGGTGTTGCAAGTGCTGTATAAATGGATCAGAGGCTTCCCTGGCTGTGCTCTGCTGAGACCGTAATGACCCCTCCCCCCGGGCAGAGTCTCCTCCTGCTGGGGTGAAAGGTCAGCGCAGCTTTTCTCCCTGACCCCCGGCCTGCGCTGTCTCTGTGGGGTACAGGGCTCGGCGTGGGACCGGGCTAAATACCACCTCCCTCCTGGTGACACGCACCTGTGGCAGGAAAGGTCACATGTCAGGGTCTGGCTCTGAAAGTGTGTCCTGTGATCACCTGCAGAGAGGAGCTCCACGCCACACGCTGCACCCCCGGCCCCCCCCGCCGGGCCGCAGGTACAGCCCGCTGAGCTCCACCCGGTCAGTCAGGTCATCGTTGTTGTATGGATATTCTAGTTGTAAGGATGTCGTTGTAAGGATATCGTTGTTGTATGGATATCCTGAAGGATGTTTTGATGATCACCTCCTGTGTGCTGACCCCCCATGGCTGTGTGTCTGTGGTGATGGAGCTGGACGGGGGAGAGGAGATGTTGTTCTGCTGTTTTAGCGGATGATGCGCTAGCGCTGAGGCTGTGTCCACAGGCAGAATACAGGAGCCTTATTACCGCACAGCAGAGATTAAGAACACATTACATTACATTATTGTCATTTAGCGGACACTCTTATCCAGAGCCACTTACAATTTTATCCATTTATACAGCTGGATATTTACTGAGGCAATTCAGTGTTAAGCACCTTGCCCAAGGGTGCAACAGCAGTAATTGATCCAGGAATCAAACCTTTTATGACCATTATGAGCCCTGCTCCTTACCGTTACGCCACACTGCTGTCACACAGGGCTACGGTAACTGTGCACAGCACACAGGCGAAGGCCGAGCGGCCAGTCTGGACCTGATGCTGAGGCGCTCAGATCCTGCAGGCTGGTGGGTCTCCCACTCCAAACAGCCCAGGAGAGGAGGGGGAGCGGGACTCTGGAACAGGGCGACAGGGCGACAGAAACAGGGCTCCAGTGTGATGTCCATGGAACACTCGTTATCTTGTCTTGGACAGCTCTCACATCCATGAAATTGATGTCTGAAGAGAGAGAGAGGTGGTCTTCTTCTTCCATTGTCTTCAGAGCCAGTGTTTAGATCTGCTGTCAGAGAGCAAACGCTTTGTGGAGCCGGAGGAGCAGAGCTGAAGGATTAGGGAACATCATTCCAACATGCGCAGCCACGTGGTCCAAACCTGACAGCTGCTCAAACATGCTGGTTTAATAGGCGCAGGATAAATAGGGCAGGCATCTATGTGCTATTTTATTCTACATATATAGAGAGAGGGTGAGAGAGAAAGAGACAGACAGACAGACAGCAAAAGAGCGAAAGAGAGAGACACAAATAAGAAATAAGGTACTGAAAAGATTTCTCTTTCATGTTCAAACAGGATCCCAGCAAAATCCTGCCCCCCTACCCAAAACATGCACGCACACACACACACACACACACACACACACACACACACACACACACAGACCTGCAGTGATGCTGTTGATGATTGGGTAATTGGGTTTGCCTCTGTGGGTGTGTGTAATGACGCCCTGTGCTCTGAGCGTGTGCGTTAAACGCTGAGATCCTGCCGTGTCTGAGAGCAGCTCTCAGGCTCTCAGTCCAAAGTGCTTCCTGCTGCGGCTCTCTCTGGTGGACCAATCACCTGCTCCCTCATTAGCACGGTTTAATAATGTGTCAGTGCCGTCGCCGAGCCAGTCCTCTGAGTCATATTCACACACGAGGGGCACAAATCATCCATAATGATATTTTATATTTCGCCCATCCACTCTGCATGACTTATCGTTGTTTGTTATGGAAATAGAAAGTACTGTGGTGTGCGAGGGCGAGGGGCGGGGGGGCGAGGGGGGGGGGATCAGGACTCTCTAATTATCACATCAATAAACGAGCAGCAGCTCTTAATGAAGCCCACATGCGCTGCTGCTCAGTCCCAGCTCCCCATCACCTGCCTGACAGACCCATCATCGTGTGAGTGTGGAAGAATAATAACAATTTTTTTTTTTTTCTTGACATTTCTCTCTGAGGTGGATGGTATGATTTCACTCAGCTCTGGGGCAGTTATGTTCTGGCGGCCAGGCATCTCACATTGTGTGTCCACACCTGAGCCTGGCACTGAGGGCAGGTCCAGCGGCCAGGCCATGAACAGTCCTGGAGCTCATTAATTCCTGACCATGGATAATATTGTGATATCTTCCGTTTTTTTCAGTTTCATTACATGCACTTTTGCTTGGCAGATGCACCTCCAGGAACAGCCACGAATCAAATCTACAACCTTTATGAGGACTGATCCTTACCGCTATACCACACTGCTGTTCCTTACCGCTACACCACACTGCTGCTCCTTACCGCTACACCACACTGCTGCTCCTTACCACTACACCACACTTGCTGTTGTTCCAGCTATGCAAATTGATAGTGCTGTATGTACATATTGTGTAGCTTAGCAGTGTTACACTGTTAAAATATGTTTTATGAAATGATGCCAGTAATAATAATAATAATATAAAACATTCACGCTGCAGAGGAAGTGGAACATGCCCAAATGCAATAACTGAAAAACCTTTTCCATAATAATTAATATGCTAATGAGAGTAAAGCTGCCGGGTCTCTGTACTCTAATCTTCACACGCAGCCAGCCGCTGTGGACAAATCGCAGCTGTACATGCAGTCTGGGCTGTTCCTCAAAGACCCTCTGCTTCTACAGACTGCATATCAATGCCAGAAACACAGCAATGAAACATGGTGAAGATGGAAGCTGTCTGTTGGATATCAGTAACTGCTGTGGTAGAGTTTCACTTGCACCCAGTTTCACATCAGGAATAATCCCCCTTTGAATCGTTGATCTCGATTATGGATCAAGATGGCAAGAGGAAAAGATCTAAGTGACTCTGAAAGAGGGTTCATTTTTGGGGCACGGATGGCAGGAGCTTCAGTCACAAAGACTGCTCAACTGGTTGGTATTTCAATAGGAACAGTGACTAAGGTGACATCTGCATTTAGATCTATGGGAAAGACATCAGTAAATAGGGTCGGAAATTGTGGTTGACAGCGCACATTCGATGACCGTGATGCTCGTGCAGTAGTGCGATACGTAAGGAAAAACAGAAGAGCAACTCTTCCTCAGGTGACTGAGAATGTCAATGCAGGACGTGATCAGATTGTGTCAGCAAGAACAGTCCGTCGACAATTACATAGAGAGGGATATTATATTAGGGTTACAGTGCATACACCCCTCATTACAAGGATGAATGCACATTTGAGAGGTCAGTGGTGGAAAAATCATAGGCACTGGTCTGCAGAGATGTGGAAAAAAGTGATATGGTGAGTTGAGTCATCCTTCACCATGTTCTCGACAAGTGGGCAAGTGCACGTGTGGCGTACACCAGGAGAACGGTACAGGCCTGAATGCTTGACCCCTACAGTGAGGGGGTCCGGTGGCTCTGTTATGCTGTGGGGGGCATTTTGCTGGCATGGTTTGGGTCCACTTGTCCCCTTTGAGGGAAGGGTCACTGCAAATCAATACAAAGTTGTTCTGAGTGATCACCTTTATCCTATGATGAAACATTTCTATCCTGATGGGAGTGGTCTCTTCCAGGATGACAATGCCCCCATCCATAGGGCATGAGGGGTCACTGATTGGTTTGATGAGTATGAAAATGATGTGAATCATATGCTATGGCCTTCGCAGTCACCAGATCTCAACCCAGCTGAACACCTATGGGAGATTTTGGACCGATGTGTTAGACAGCGCTCCACCACCATCATCAAAACAGGGAATATCTTTTGGAAGAATGGTGTTCCATCCCTCCAATAGAGTTCCAGAGACTTGTAGAATCTATGCCAAGGCGCATTGAAGCTGTTCTGGCGGCTCGTGGTGACCCAACACCTTACTAAGACACTTTATGTTGGTTTTTCCTTTAATTTGTCACCCGTCTGTACTTTTGAAATATATGTTATTCATATTTATATCTTGTATTTGTAGAGTGGCCATGTACTATCAGTCATTGACTTGCATGAACTGACTAAACCAATTATCAAACTGAAATTATATCCTCTCCACAGAGAAGCATTATTAACAAAGTCATTGCTGGCACAGCTCTGCCCACGCTGTGGTTTGTGAAACCCAGGGACAGAGCGATGTTTCTGGAGCTGGTTATGCCACAGGAGAAGGCAATGAATATTAAGAATGTGGGCAACAGTGTGACCGTGATTAGGAAACCCCTGCACCCCTGCCGTGGGTTTGAGCAAAGTAATCAAACATTGACTGAACTACTTCAGTAAGCACTACTCTATTCAAATGTATTATTTGTCTATAGATCTGTAGGTTGTGTAGGTCGCCATAGATATGGGCACTTTCTCAGAAAATAAATGAACACCTGTCACTGTGCAAAGCCAAACCATACGATGATCAGAGCTCCTCTGATTAAATATTGATTTTTCACATCAAAAACAGTTGAAATATGAAATGGACTAATCAAAGCGATTAGCTTGTGCTGTTAGTCTTGGGTGGAGTGGGTGCAGTCTTGTCTGTGATGTGAGCACAGTGTGAAGTCTTCTGACTCCTTTCTGAATAAGACCGCATCTTAAAGCAGCTGTCTAAGGAGTTCATCTTATTTTTTATTAGCGAATGTAAGAATCAATAGCATTTAAAGCAATTGCAGATGAAATGTTACAAGTGTAAATATGTATTACATAATTTGTATTAGAATTGATAGCTGTTGGCTATTAGTAAAACTGTCAGAACTGTTCTCAGTTCAGCCGTGTTTAGGATAGAGGGAGGGAGGAAGAGGAGGAGGGAGGAGGGAGAGATGGAGGGAGGGAATGAGTGGGGCATAGAGTGACTTTGAGAAGGAGAGGCACACAGATGCCCACCGGTACTGACACACAAAGCACACAGCCCCACCCCCAGCCCTCACCGCCCCATCCAGGGGTATTACAGATCTGATTAACCTGCCACCGTTTCCCAGAGCACAAATCTGAGGAGTTGGGAGGTGAAGTACAAACCAAAGTCATTCCCCCTCTGTAGAAACACGGCCCTCGGCTACACCACCGCGCACGGAACATCTTTAATGACCTGCGCAGTGATTCACACGGAGACAGTCCATTTACCCAGGCTGAGTCTGGAAACCCTGAACTCTTCTCTCAGCCTCCAGCCTCCGAACCTGTGCCTCTCTCTTTCAGACCCTGTCTCTGCCCCTGGCTGCAGTCTGTCCCACCAAGGGCCTCCTTTCAGTCGCATGCTTTCATTTCTGCACAGAACCTTCAGTGCAGTGGCCTTCGCATACCAAACTAAAGAGAAAACACCTTTACTGTTCCTCTCATTAACCATGTTTGTGTCTGGTTTTTCACCGGGCAGTGCCTGTGTACTGCCTGCCTGTCGTCCTCCCCCTCCTTTAAACACGGCTAATCTTTCAACAAACATCTTCTTCTGGGCAGTGAATAAAGATGACAGTATCAGAAAAAAGCTCAAACTATGAGTCCATTTCTGTGTTTTCACGCTGTCTGGGACAGTGAATGAGGCATTTTGTCGGGTCACACACACAAAAGACAAATTTCAGCGTGATTTTTTGGGCTTTGCCACAAAGCTGGCTAAAAGGATTCAGTTCCTTATTTTACAGAGACATGAGCACACTCCCAGCGCATGTTACATAATCACTGAAAAATACACAGATTAAAATCCACAACCTGTCACCTGTAGAGGTGAAAAGCATCTACCATTCATTTCATGTTTATCTGATGGATATCACAAACCTATAATGTTTTACTTTGATCTGCAATCGTTGTAGGAGAGGTGCTATATAAATACATTATATTAGAGTTATTGTTATTACTCTAGAACACCCCTATACTGTGGTTGTAACAACTGCTATTTAGAATTGAATTTAGAATTATTAAATTTACAAATATCTGATTGCATGGCTTTGTTATGTGGTACAGATACAGTATATGCATGCAGAAAAAGCCAATATATTTAAGATGCACAGCTTTTTCCTCCAGTATGTTTAGTTATAAAGAGTAGGACCATTGCTCTTATCTCCCAACAACCAAGATTCAGAAACATCACAGAGAGGAGATTTTAAAAAGAGTCTGACTAAACTCATGCAGACACAGTCATTCTCTTCTCTCTCTCTTAGACACACATACACACTTTCTCTCTCTCTTCTCACACACACTTTCTCTCTCACACACACACACACACACACACACACACAACACGCACACTCTCTTTTCTCTCTCACACACACACAGCAGCAGCAGATGCCAGACCTTTGTTCTGACGATCAGCATTGTGGATGCTGTGGATGTACAAGCTGTAATCCTTTCGAAAATACCTGGAACATGAACAGAACAAAGATGGGTGCTCTGACTGTTTTACTGTGTAGATGTGCTTGCACTAAATTCTGTCTGAGTGGGGGTTATGGGAGTAAGGGTTAGGGGACCTGAATCTGGGGTTTACAGGAGAAAAAAGCCATTCTGCTCCCTGACCAATAATCAGGCACTCACTGGCCCCAATGCCCTGACCGGGGGGGAGCACCACCCCCCCAAGAGGGTGTGAAGGATAACAGCAAGCTACTGATATTGATATTAATTCATGTTATATAGCTGGGTGCATATCTTACCTTTATTTCAGATAGAAAATATCCAGCTTCATAATCAGACACATGAATGCATGAGAGTCACTAGGCTTTATTGGTATTAATGTCTGAACTTCAGGTGTTCTGCTGAAACACTGAAGCAGTCCATGGGAGAGGATAGAGACATCAGAGTGTGGAGTGTGTGTGGGATGGGGTATTAGCGGTGCATTGATTTCTGTCTCTGAGTTATTGACAAACCAGTAACACCATGGAGAAGCCACACTCATCACCTGAGATGAATGGAGGTGGAGACAGAGCTGAGCCCGGGAGGAGAGCTTTAAATGCGTTTAATCACTGTGGCTGAGACAGAGGAGAGCCAGTAATTGAATAAAAACAGTGCATCTTTTGAAAGGGCCCATTCATGCCCAGTTCTGCTGGAGGAAATCAATTCAGACTGTAGGTGGTTTGCTGTCTTTGTCTGGCCTGTTTTTCTCTGACAGGTTTAGTGGTCTGCTTTATTGGGTAACACCTTCCTGTTGCTGCTGTTCTTGCATTGGGGAGAGGCTGCTCTGTCCCTGCTGGGGCAGAGGTGAGTGAACTTCAATTGCAGCCAGGAGGTTGCAGGTTTAAGTCCCAGATGGGTGTTCTTATTGTACTCTTGGGTAAGGAGCCCAGATTGCTCCAGATTGCACATTTGTGGAGAATATGTGAAAAATCAGAAATGGCAAATTAATAAAGTAATGATGTAATTCTTTTTGCAAGAAACCAAACATATGTCTTTACATCACAGTTTTGGGTTATAATTATTTACTAACTAATATAACACAAACAGGCTATTGATTGTGAAGTGCACAGATGTAATGCTACCATTTCAGCCACAATGCAGTGGCAGCTGGTAGGCACTAAAACTGCGGAACTTGTCAATCATAAAAACAGTTTCAAGGTCAGAATCAGTTTGTAGGTGAGTTCTCTGCCTCCCCTGTCAGGACATCAGTAGCTGTCACTGAGTATACTACAGCGGTGGCTGATTGTCACATTGCTTTAAGTGTGTTTAAGATGCTCTTTGTAATGTGTGTGTTTGCTTTGACTCTGTAACAGAACAGGAACAGGAAACAGCTCAGCCCTGACAGTGCTTGTGGTGCTGTCCGTCTTTCCTAATGGACCATAACACACAACTGTATGAACATGCAACTACTGGGAAAATTATGATTGGATTTGGACATGAGTGTACTTAATTTTTAGTATTTATGCCAGTGCCCCATCTAGTGGTTAAAAATAAAATCAAAACGTAAACCATATCTAACAATTACAATACAAACGTTTAGGAGGATTGCGCCATCTAGTGGACAGTGATGGTTCCTCAGCTGTCCTGACTGCAGTGATGTGTCTGCTGACATCACCCTGTGGTTATGTTTGAGTAAATGTTAGCGATATGAGTATGAGCTATGGAAGTATCCAGGGTTGCCAGATCTAACAGGGGTTCATGCACTGATGAGAAGGGAACTCTTTCTCTCTGCTTTGCTAACATGTATTAGCATGGGAATAAATGCATTTATCATTGTGCTAAAATTATTCATGCAACTTCAGTACTGCTTCCTGAGCTCTTGCTTCCAGAGTTTCTGTTTCAAATAATCCATTATATTAAAACAGGTTTGGAGGAGCATGGTTAAAAAAAGTACAAAAACATCTTCCAATAAGTGATACTGCAGATTTAAAAATTGACATGTGTTTTCACTGTTTTCCACTCTCCCCTCTGCCAGGTAATGCCCTCCTCTCATGACTGCAGTTTCAGACCACAGTCCCGGCAGGTGAAACTCTTCTCTTCCTGTTGGTCCTGACTCTCACCTGGACGACTCTCACTCAAGCGACACTGGTGTGCCAGTAGGGGCACTCTTTCCTCTGGCCATGTAGAAAACCAATGTCCAGTGCAGTGAGAGGAAACATACTGCAGGGGGCGCCATTTCCCAAATAAGACATTAAACTCAGGCCACTCACTGCTGCCATTACAGATCCCATGACACGTCATTAAAAGGGTGTTCTCTGCTAGTGGTAGACAGCAGGGACTTACAGCACAGTTTCTCTGAGGATGACGGGGACAGAGGGATGAA
>CM032882.1:39868938-39983938 GCA_019176425.1 Megalops atlanticus
CTAATTAAGCCTGTCCTTTCCCTCCCATTCCCTTCTAAACGGCCTGAGCCAGGGCACCGAAGAGAGTGGATCAGATGAGTGCAAACGATATTCGAGTGTAATTACAGAAGCTGAAATCCTGGCCTACCAAAAAGGGCATGTATCTGTGAATTCTGCCCTGACAGCTTACCTGACCCCTCCTGTCACTGGCCCAGTGTCCGGGTGAAAGAGAAGAGCCCCATGCGTTTCACTGCCCTCCATCTCCAGAGAACAGCCTGGGGTAACATCACCCTCAGAGGGGCGACAGAGGGTTTAGCATTCAGGTCTAAAGGACCATGGAGTGTGAGGTATCAGTGACAGATTCCAGTGCATAATAAAATCTCATATCCCATATTCATGCCAGGGGAAAAAGGAAAATGTTTAGAATACAAAGCCAATAATAGCAGAGCAACATTACCTGCTGACCCAAAGAAACAGGGCTGCTCTCGTTTTGTGAGTGAGGCTGTGGCCAGTGATTAGTACAAACTGAATGAACTTCCCACTCAAAGAACATCTCTCCACTGGGGTGGGTGCAGCATTTCCTGGGTGGTTCCTCACCACACACTCTGACTGCACAGCTGTGCTGCTGTGGGGTGCTGTGTTGCCCGGTTCTGGGGTTCCCTGGGGGGAGCTGGCCCCCCCATGGATAATAGCAAATTAGATGGATCTTCACATTTTCAACATGTTCACACCTTATTTCATTAGAACAGCACTTTGGGCTCCTGAGCGGCTCAGTCAGTTAAGGAGCTTGTTTCAAGTGCAGTTTCCAAGCTCTACACGCAAAGACTTTGTAAGCTGGAGTCTGGGTTGTGTCATTGGCCCACGGTGGCTGCAGTGCTGAAACTGTCTTTTTTCTATCAGGGGTTGGGTGGTGTGACACCCCCAGTGGTACTGCCACCGAGGGGTGGGCCTTCATGCACGTTGACTCCATCCCTTGCAAGTCAGAGCAGAAAACATGCAACCTGCCGCACCTGGCTTCATAGAAGTTGTTTAGTCATCTGGCCCACGGCTGGTCTTTCGTCTCTCTGATCCTGTGCGCTCCTGGCTAGCGGCTGAGCTGCCATGAGGGGTGTTTAGGACCTGCCCCCTGTGCCGGTGAGGGTCAGGGAGGAGCTAGCTTGCCTTCTGCAGTGCCACAGCGTTTTACATCTGTCCCCATTAGCGCCATCTACTGACCCATCAGGTGCCTGTGAGTTACTCAGATGACATCAGAGGAGACATGCCTATCCACCTTTTGCCATTTTTTCCTGTTGTGGTGCACTGTGGGACTTGTAGTAGCAAAGGTGAGCATTGGCTGTGTGCAGTGTGATGGAGAACAGCATGACAGCAGAGGCTGTTGCAGAGCTCAGTAAGCGAGTGCTAAGTATGGAGGGGAGAGAGGAAAAGGCTCTAACAGCCCTGACAACACACCGCAACAATAACAACTCTCACATCATGGAAAAAATCACATTTCTCATCTTTAATTCTACTGTGTGACCGCCCCATAAATATGTTGGGTACAAAACATATTTCAGTTATTTGATTGGAATACTTTTGCACAAAGCAGTGCTTGCTTTTTTGATTAAATTTACTCAGACTTCCCAAGGTTAGTGTCAATAAATTTTAGTGGTAAATATTTTTAGAAATGATTTCTGCACACTTCTGCCAATATTGAACATTGTGACTGTCACTTTTGAAAAAGAGTTTTTCAGCGTAAGGTTGTAGGTGAATGGGCCCTTGTACATTTGGCAGAAAAATTACATCTGTCATGTTGAAATATTAATATTTTAAAGTCAAGGTTTGCTGAATATTTGGAATATTTATGCTTCCTCTGAAGTGGTTGCTAGGATGCAGTCCAGCAGATATCAAATGTATAATATACAGAGGCTAGCACACAGATCCGCACAGTTCATTATGTGGTGCTGCTGTCAGACAGGCACTTGGCTGCTCAGTGGTGACGGAACCTTTAAACTTTTCTGACAATACTTTCCTGCCCCACAGTCGCTTTTATTTAGAATCAATATTGTGGAGTTGCTTGACGCCTGGATGAACAGGCTGGCGGTCCCCACAGAGCAGGAGAGGTATTCATCTCCACAGACACATTTCCCGCATGGCTCTCCCAGAGTCTGTTCCCTTTGCTTAATGCCGATGCAATAACGGTAAACTACAGAGTTAGTGTCAACCTTTAGAAGTCTCAACAGAAATATATACTTTATATTACGGGTCTGTTTATTCTGCTAGAAAATACGTAATAAATACAGCATTCATAAAGTATAACTTTGCAAGATGTTTCCAAGAAGTGACTAAAATGTATTTAACACCCTTAGTAAGTATAAATGCTAGAGCTCACATTAATTGGAAACAACATATCTAAATACATGACACATACATTTTAGAAACAATTTCAACAAACTAACAGCCTCCGACTCAGACACCCTTGAGCTTCCTCATTTGCCTTGACGTTTGAATCTGTGAACCACAAAATCCTTCACAGGGGTCACTGCTTCATGGTGTTTGTCCTTCCTCTTCCATGGACATCAGTTTACCAGCCTTTTTAAAGGCCCTGTGACATCTCCTGTCCCACAAGGCTCAGTCCTGGGACCCGTGTCGATTCATAGCTGGTCTCATCCGCAGGTGGCATGGTATCCTTCTCCATTACTGTAAGCAGGAAACAGTATGTCTACCTACAAACAGCTTAACCATCTCTGATGTGAATAACACTCTGGGGGTGGTATGGATGTACGAGCTACACCAATCTGGGTGCTGCAAGCCAGCTTGACCTTTGAACTTTAAAGCCCACAACAGAACAGTCTTCCAACAGTGTGAAACCTTTATTGAGAATGCCCCTGGCAAAGAAACTCATTCTTGCCGTTTTCTTTTTCATCTTGAAGACTGCAATTCTCTCTCCTCTGCGCGCACACACACACACACGTATGTGCAGGACTCCTGATTGACTGTTCCTCCTGTCAGCAGTGGACAGGGAGTTGATAGAGGGAGGTGGGAGAGTAATAGCGTGCACCCACAGTGCAGCTGCAGGGTGTGGGTTTAATCAGCCCGTGACACAGGTGTGAGGGATGAGCCAGTGATGGGGGGGGCCAGGTGAAGGTGACCGTTTGTCTCTGGGGTCCTGCAGCCGCCCCCGCCTGTGCCCCAGTTTGATTATGGCCTTATCTCTCCCCGGTCAGGCCACCTGCGGGCTGTACTATCTCTCCAAGGGTCCCTGCTCTCCGGTTAATTCCACAGGTCACATGATCCAGGCCTGGGATGCAGAGCCCCAAAACACCGGTTCCAAACACCCAAAAACTTCAAAGCATAAACCCACGATGACGGGAACAGGCTGTTCAGCCGATGGGCCAGAGCGAGTCCAGCACTGTGTTAGTCTGGTTCTGAACAGCCTCAGGAGCTCTGCCTCTCATTGGTCTCACCCCCCCCTCAGAGGTGTGTACTGCAGCCCCCCCCACCACGAGGGCCATTTCACAGCATCACACACCAGACCTGCACTTCATTTAAAAACACGTTTGAATATGATTAAAATAAAAGCAACTGGAGGACTGTTACTGTGTGTGTGTGTGTGTGTGTATGTGTGTGTTGGTCGTTGTGTATTTCTCCTCTTCTCCTCGAAACACTAAAAGGTTTTCTACAATGCCAGTGTATTGCTATCCAAAAATACCCGGCCCCCCTTTGCCTGGTGCCTCTATGCCAGCTGTTAGTCCCTCCTTCTGATACCCTCTGTCACTGGGATGGATGCAGATGTACACACACACACACACACACTTACACATACACAAACACAAACACACACGCTCTCACACACACACACACACGAACACGCACACGCACTTCAGAGCTGGGTAGAGCTTGCCAGCGCTGTCCCAGGACACTCCCCTAACAATCCCTCCTTGTCTTGTTTGTCCTAAAAAGCCTATCATTTTTCTCTCTGCCTAATTACCTCCTGTCACTCCTGCAAACCGCTCCCCGGACATATCTCTCAGAGCGGCCAGCCTCCGAGCCGTCAACGTGACGGGACAGTACCGCGGCCAGGCTCACGCGGGGGCCATCTGTCACCCGTCACACGCACCCCGGCCCGCGGCGATCCCGGGGCCGGGGGAATCGGGCTGATGAATAGCGGATTTGGCCGTGGCTGTCACCTGCAGGTGAGAGAACAGGTGAAATATGACGCGGGTCCTCCTCTGTGGCTAAGCATCTGCTCACTGTTATTCTTCCCCAGCACAGAGGCGTGGCGTGTCACCTGCACCCTGCGGGGGGCGGGGTGTGACCCCCCCCCCCCCACAGCCCCGCAACGTCCCGGCGGAGGGGAGGAGCCTGCTGCAGCCCTGACTCCGCCTCCGCAGCTGTGTGATGTGGGGGCGTGTGTGCGAGTCACCCAGGGTAAGGGCAGCTGGATAAGCCAATTAATTCATGTTAAAATGACTGATGCTGCATCAGGGCTGCTGCAGTGGGTCATAAACTGCAGCCCCTGCTGTCCGCAAGGGGAAACTCTCTCAATGACACACAGCTGCCCGTACACACAGCTGGCCAAGCTAAAGACCCAGGTCCCCAGCTGCAAGGATTAACGATACTCATGTTCTGACTCTAGGGGGCGATGTCACCTTCTGTAGTGGAGACTCACGTGGTCTCTGTCCCAGCAGTCACGGTTTGGATGTGGGGGCCCAGGGCATTAAAAATGGAATAAAAAACATGCACAAACTGCAGAGAGAGAAGGACAGCACACTCCTGAAGGAGCTGGCACACAGCCCCACACTCACAGCACCAGCCAATGAGGTTCAGCGAATAAAGCAATCCCATGATGCTCTGCTCTGCTGTACTAATTTAGCTGCACAGATTGGTTGCCGTGCCTGCTGTAGAGGTCATCAAAAACACGGCCGAAAGAGACAAGGGCCTCTGTCCATAATCTCTGCTGCAGTCTGCTATAAAATGTTTTAATGGATCTCTGCGGTAAGAATATCATCAATATTCTGGTTATCTTCACAGAAAAAAAAAAATTTCAAGGCAGCTGTTATTTTTGGAGAAATGAAAACTGCACTTTTGCTGCAGAGATTCACAACTTTTTTGTAGAATAAATGAAAATGAAAGTTGTGAAAATCCAAACAGGAGAGCACATATTCTGCATCTCTGCAAAATTTCTGTGTTTGATTTGCACAGACGCAGAGTTTTAATTCAGGGTGATATCGCTGTCTCCCCTGTGTGTCTGAATCAGACACATGTACAGAGTGAGAATGCAGATGCCAGAACATCTCCTGCAAATCCCGTTAGCGACAGGGACATTGTGTGGGAGAGCTTAGGCGGGGGAATCAGCTGAGAGCCAGGCGTGCAGAGAGGAATACTGTCACAGAGCCTGCATTCAGCACACACACTTACACACACACTTATATACATACACACACACACATACACACTTATACACACAAAAACACACACACACACTGGCTGGCTTCCCTGTCTTGTGGAGAATTTTAATAAGCTTGAGCCAGAGGTGTCGGTCTTGGACATGAGGGTCAGATAAGGCCTTTCTTAGCTCCTACATCTCACAGCAAAATGACTTTGAAAACAAGAGGTACCTAATTCCTGTTAATTTTTTAAAATTATTTTTAGAAGTATGAATGTGTGTATACAGTGCAAAAATATTAATGTGTACCCTGTACTTTTACATGACGACTGAAGACTTATGAAGTATGAAAAGTCACAGAAAGGGTGTGTCTTTCCGTCTTGTCTACAATCTCCCTAAACGCAGTCAAGTTACTTCTCTCCTCGTCTCACTTCATTGGCTTCCTGTTATCGCTTGCATCAAGTTCAAAACCTTGGTGCCGGCATACAGGACAGTGAATGGAACAGCCCCCTCATACCTACGACCCCTCTTCAAACCCTATGTTCCTTCAAGATCGCTGCACTCTGCATCTACAGGGCAACTGACTGTCCCAACCCAATGGGGTCGCTCGTCTCAGACACGATCCCTGTCTGTACTGGTCCCTCAGTGGTGGAATGAACGGGGGTCAAGACAGCAGAATCACTGGCCATCTCAGTTCCACCTCAATCCCCACCCCCTAACACCTGCTACCTCTAGTATTTGATGTTTATTTTACATGTAGTATTGTGATGTATTTTCGATTCTGTGCTCTCGTGACTGTTGTATTGTAGTATACTTGGATTGTCTCAGATTGCACAACTTAACTGGTAGTAGGGCTTGAATAGTGTCATGCTCACACTCTGGGAGTGTTAGCATGGTCTGACACTGTTGCTCATTTAAATTGAATGGATACACTTCTGTTCACTTGTGCTGGAAGTCGCTCTGGATAAGTGTCTGCTAAATGCATGTAATGTATGTAATGTGTCCAGCAGGGGGAGCAGCTGCTGCCATTTCCTCTCCCACTCCCTTCACTGCCTGCACCTTGCCCTCCACCCAACTCAATCCTGATAAAAGCTGTCAATCATCCAGGCGAGCTGTGGCTGTTTAGTGGGCAGGAAGAAACACACTGCACTTCCTGTCTCAACAGGAAGGAAACTGCACTTCCTGTCTCCACTGAATACCTTTAGATTAAGCTTCCAAACATCCTGCATGAAAGCCAGAGGGTAACTGGGCTGTTTGGCCCCTGAACTGGGGACTGCTACCCATGTACAGACAGCATGGTAAGCATACTGAATCAAGGGTTGACTGTTTTATGGGAATGCATTGAACTCAAGTGATCCCCTGTAAAGTGTGTTTGGATGCCTCTTCAAAATAATGGTTGATTTCTGGTTACTTTTGCATTGTACATAACTGCGGCTTAGAAAGTTTGTGTGTGCATGTGCTGTCATGACCTGGCTCAAAGTCACAACAAAAAGTGGACCACACCAAACAGTTTATCAATTCAAGTTTATTAAAGCACTAAATGTTAAAACTACATACACCACTGTTGATAGTCCATCATTAAGTCAGTGTGGCTGAGTGTTGCATGGGCGATGGTGTAGTGTATGCACGATGCATAGAGAAACTAACAAAACAAACAGACAACCTTGTCCATGGCCAGGAGACTAAAATGGGGGGAGAGAGAACCCTCCCACCCAGGGAGAAAGAGAGCGAGCTGTGGCTGTTGGAGGCCAGGGAACCAAATGAGCAGGCAGAGGCGGCCACAGCCAGAGGCCTCATGGCTTAAGAGATCTGCTCCCAGGTGGCTCCAATAAGCAATCAGCCACTAGAGGTCTGCACACAAAGAGCGCACAGATTAACAAGCGCTAGTAATACCACTGGAAGGCAGTGTGTGTGGGGTATTTTAACAAACCCAGAAACTACTGCCTTCATATTAACCTTTTACTCCATCACACCATAGTCCTGACCTCTGATGACTGGTACTCAGGGCACTGGCTCTACCCTTCTCTGAAATATGAATGATCAGGATTGTGTCTGGATGTCATCCAGTTCTGGAGAGGGAGAGAAATGTGCTTTCTTGCTGTAATTAAGACAAATGTTTGGTTTTAATTGCTTTTTTGGTTTGTCGTGTGAAATTTGATTCATCGCCTTGCAAATTCAGCCATTAATTCTATCCTTAGTTTATTGTCAGCAAGATGAAAATGTATTCTTTGAATCTCCGCTGATGTTGGAGGAGATTATCTTTCTAAAATTAGCCAGGCCCCTGTGACTGTGCGCTGATCACAGCGGCTTCACTGTCTCCCTGCAGGTCATGGACAAACACGGAGGCTCTGCCCAAACACACAGCGTTTACACGTTAGATTAATATATGGCAAGAGATTAGGAGAGAAACACTGTCTCTGGCGGAACCTGGCACTGTGAAAGTGAAGAATTCCAACAGAGGACAGGGACACAGCTCACAGACAGGCAGGCAGACAGGTAGGCAGGAAGACAGACAGGTAGGCAGGAAGACAGACAGGAAGGCTGTTCATCAGAACCTCATCCTCAGAGAGGCAGATCTGCTGTCAGCACTGCTAGCAGGCAGGTTACAGTTTATCGGCTATGTCCTGCCGCTGCTTAAATTATTAATCCTGAACTCTGCAGAACAGTCTGGTGTAGGAATGTCCTGCTGTCATGTGTTAGTGCTGAACATTTTCACACACTCTCATGCAAGGCCATTCAAAACAGACAGGTGTTCAAGGTCTGACTCTGTCAAATCTGTCAGACCTGAGATGAGAAGAGGTGTATGTGTGTTAGACTGTGAGTATGTAAATTAGCTGTGTGTGTGTGTGTGTGTGTGTGTGTGTGTGTGTGTGTGTGTGTGTGTGTGTGTGTGTGTGTGTGTGTGTGTGTGAGTGTGTGTGTGTGTGTGTGTGTGTGTGTGTGTCTGTCTGTCTGTCTGTCTGTCTGTTTGTTTTGGGGGTGGGGCGCGGGGTTAGGCCAGTATAACCAGAAGGAAAGATGGCTCTAATCTGTACTAGTGCAGCCAGAGAGGTTAATGAAACATTTCAGGTACCTCAGGGATACAACAGGTGAACAGGATGCAAACCTGCTGGTTACAAGCCCAGCTCCCTGACTGCTTCACTGCACTGCTTAGCTCTGGTCTGTCCTGGCTGCCTGCTACCTGGCCAATCCAGGTGTGCGGGACTGCAAGAAATGTTGCTGAGAATTCAGCCAGGCAAAGGGACAAGGGACCCCACAGCTGACCTGTGTCAGGTGAATCCTGGGACCACACAGACATCTACAGGTTCTGAGCCTTTTTTACCTTGATTCAGTGAGACTAAAGCAACCCTCTGCTTGGCTTTCTCTCCTGGCTTGGGCTTTGACAAAGTGTTTGTACACAGCAAAGGACTGCTGCTCCCCCAATGGGGATTTTGGGTAAAAAAAAGTGACGTGGATTTAATTAACAAAGAGTGGAACGTTGTTCTGCATGTGCTGTTTAGTTCCTCGGAGACAGTGATTAATTACTCACAGCAGAAACAGCAAACCCAGCCAATACCCGGGGCAAGAGTGGTCACAGATACACCAGCGAATATTCTCTTACTACCCCTAACCCCTAACGCTAATCCCTAACCCATAATCCCTAACCCCTAACTCTAACCCTAACCCTAATGCTAACTAGACCCAGCCAACACCCGCTGCAAGAGCGGTCACAGATACACCAGTGAATACTCTCTTACTAACCCTAACCCTAACCCCTAATCCTAACCCTAATCCTAACACTAACCAGACCCAGGCAGAACCAAGGCCAAAAGTGGTCACAGATACATCAGCGAATATTACGCTACATTCATAAAAGATGAGCACTCACAGCATCCCAGTATTCACACTGCATTCATCAGCACCGGAGCCTGAATCTTCCTGCGGTTTTACTCTTTCTTCAGCCCACTTCTGCTCTTAGGTCTACCACCCTCTCCTGTTCAGTTTCCCGTATTGTGCGTTTGGTGTGCGTTTCTTGCGGAGGGGTGGGGGTGGGGGTGTGGGGTGCGGTGGAGGGGGTGAGGGGGTGACGCTTTCTTGGGGGGTCACTGTGGGGGTGTTGCTGGCCAGATCCCCCACTCCCCGGCTCTGTGAGGTGCACTGCTGTTCCTCACCCCCACAGCGGCACTGAGACGCTGGAGACTGAGTGACAGCGCTGCTTACTGCCCCCCTGTGTAGGTGCTGGCTGGTGGCGCCCCCTGTGGGTGCAGTTGCAGTCTTGCTTTTGTATGTTAGACCTTTTTCTCACACTCTTCACCCTCTGATGATCTGGGGTCAGATAAAAACCACAGTGAAACGTGGATCATAAAAACCTCCTCACAGCTGCCGACGCAGAGAGACAGGGAAATAAAACAGCCATCAGCGCTGGCGCTGCAGTCATCGGGCGATGTCATTCCCAGGAATTGCATTACGGGGAGAGGAAATTAGCTGCGTTTTGACCCGTCTGCAGCCTGTGACAGTAATGTCTGTAATGACTCAGATCAGGCTGCCGAGCCACAGGTCACTTTGGGAAATTGATTTGTTACAGGGTTGTGCTGCGCCGCTGCTGTGACCGTTATTATGCTATATTACATATCAGCACTATAAACCATTTTGCACTTGTGGTGGGTGTATGTGCCCCTGTGAGAGATTTTGTATCCTGATAAAAGTTTCATGTTTAGCATTTTAGCAGCTGTTGAGAGACAGTGAGAATGGAGGGTGAGGCACTTGTGTGAGTTCGCTGTTATGGATGATGTTAGTGAGGTGTTATTACAGTTATAGATTTTAATATTCATTCAACAGGAATGGGAAAAGCCTCCTGTTTGATGAAGCCAACCGCATTTGGTTTCATACCCATTTGGGTCTGTACTCCAATACAGAACAATAAATAAATAAACATGAAAAACATGAAAAGACCATCTCTCTAGGAAGGAGGCAGTTTAACAATGTCTTAAAAATGAAAGATATAGTAATAAGAATGCAAATATATGTCATATCCATTTAATTATAATATACTATTAGAAAATCATTGGATAATGAATTCAAAATTTTAAAGACCATCTCAAAATGACACAATATGGATTTTGTAAATACGAATTTCCATGCAATCAAAGTGTACAAGTTGCTGTTGATGTGGGTATAACAGCATTTAATATTTGAACTGATTTAGGGAATGCACCTGGCCATGGGCTCAGGTTGTTAACCTCCCATTTAGACATCACAAACAAGTAAAACAAAGGGGGAGATGGGGTGGAGGAGGGATGCCATGGACAGCTGACCTGGAAGGACAGGAGAGTGGGATTTTTATAGTTGTGGATGGGATTGGTTTGTCTAGGTTACATAGGGAAGATTAACCTTGAATCTTCATTTGGAACTTCAATTATATTCTGTAGCAAGGTCTCTCTTTCCTCTGAGAATCTGTGATCAGGGTAATGAAAGTGGCACATTTCAACTTTCCTTAAGGAGGCCTGGAGGATGATTTCAGAGGACGCCCTGCATGTGTGTCCCACGGTGCGCTGTGTCCGAGAGGCGTAGCGGTGTAAGTGTGTGCATCTCTCAGGAGCTCAGCTGAAGAACGGGCTCAGGGCGGTGCCAGCGTGGAGCTCAGCTGCGGGGTGTGCACAGAGCTCAGCCGCTCAGGCATGACCGTCTGTCATCTCCATCACATGTTTATTCATGGGCTCCGGCTCTGAGGATTTGCATACTTGTGTTCAGACATCACTCCTCATAATGAGGGCTGTAAATAAACACCCGTTGCTGAGGAGGGATCACCCACAGCCCGCCACAGACATCAGAGGCCTCACAAAAGAGCCTCAGCCAGTCCTCTTTAACTCAATCCATGAAAAAGGTAAAATGTAATGAACTGGAAAAACACCCAAAGTTCCTGGTGCAAGTGCTGTAGACAGAAACACAAACCCACATGCATGCAATCTGTCCGTCTATCTATCTATCTATCTATCTATCTATCTATCTATCTATCTATCTATCTATCTATCTATCTATCCTGCAGGCTGGACAGCCATGCTGATGAATGACCTCTGGTAACCCCTGTGATGTGATGCTGACAGCTAGCTGCTAGCTCCTAACTCTATATATCCACTAGCACATTTCAGGTCTGCATGCTGTCACACACTAGCTTTCAGCAGGGCTCAGACAGAAGAGTACACACAGTGCAGTCAGAAGGCCTAACGCCCACTGTACTCTGAGAGTCTGAGAGCAGAGCTGTTAGGCTAAGAGGCCTGTAGTGTTGTGTGAGATTACATTTGCTGGTTCTCCAGAAACGGCCCCTTTAGCATCATGGTTGCTAACGTGCAGCTCAGGATGAGAGTTCTCACTGTGGTCTGAGTGCTACCCTGGAGGGCCCCTTCTGTCTCCAGGACTGATACATCTCAGGTAAAGAGCCCTGCTCGGAGTGCAACAGTGGGTGAATCTGCTCATATACATTTAATTTACCCACTGTTGCACTCTGAGCAGGGCACTTTACCTGAGAAGTATCAGTAAATACCTGTCTGTACAGGTGACATGTAAAACATATATATTTAGGGTAATATTTGAGTTTACAGTTATGAAGGGTGGGTTTTTATCTGGTTATTATGAAGAAGGTTGGCTCAAAGCCGGTCTTAAAGTCTGGGAGAGTGCTTGTTCCACTGAGTGGGAGTGTGATGTTGGTGTGTTAAAAGCACAGACTCCTGGTCTCGCAGAGTGGCAGTCTTGGCCCCTGTTGGGCGTGTTTGTGTGAGTACAGAAACACAGCCACCAATAGGGCTCTGAGCAGCTGGCCGCCGCTGCGCTTCCCGTGCCATTCAGCAGATCACAGCTGTGAAACGTGATTGGATGAGAGAGGCAGAGGGGCTGGGAGAATCCCGGCACTGTGAAGCCCAGGCGGCCTACCTGTCTGCCTGTAATCAGCCTTCTCATTCCCCGGGCTGCAGCCCTGCTGCTCTGTGGCTCTCTGATTAATAACTGATGGATGGATCCATGGATCGGCCTGCCAGATTGGCACTTTCACCCCCCTCCTTCTGTTCCTCTCTGTGCTGACGAGGCTGTTTGGAGTCTCACTCTGGGAGAACTTCAGCTTCCATAAGCGCTTCCTCACTTTACCGGAAAGCCCTCTGCTGCACAAAGAAACCTACAGCGGAAATTCAGTTTAATAATTTAGTTTAATAAATGCCTATGTGTCAGCTGCTTCTCATGGATGTGCTACAAAACCATGTGTTATTTGCAAATAAAATATAACGATGCATATCTTATACACTGTTGTTAGTGTTACTGTGCAAACAGTCCCTATGTTACCTGTCTCAGACAGTCGCCTGTGTAACGTCATGGTTGGGAAATCAGGCCTCCAACCACAAGCTTGCAGATTTGAAGCCTATGCAGCTCTGGGTGCTGGAGCTGGGTGTTTGGACTGATTGTCTGTAGTAAAATATTCCTCTGTATACATGGTAACATAAGTTAAACATAAAGTTGGATTGTAAATTAGTGAGAGAGGTTTCTTTTCTAATATTCCACTAGCTTGGCAGTTTTAGAAAATTTCAGATTTTAAAATTCTAAAATTGCACCCCTGCAAGAGCAGGACCTGGAAGACCAGCAGCCCCAAACCAGCACCATTACAACTCAATATTCTTCCTGAAAAATCTTACATCTCCCGAAAAACTCTCACAAAGAAACACTCTTTCATTTCATCTCAGGAACCAGGCTTTCAAGAGTGAATCTTACAGTAGCAGGGAGAGAGAAATGGAGAGAGAGAGAGAGAGAGAGAGGGAGGGAGAGAAAGTGGGAGAGAGACAGACAGACAGAGAGAGAGGGAGGGAGAGAGAGAGGGCGAGGGAGAGAGAGGGGGAGGGAGAGGGAGAAAGTGGGAGAAAGTGGGAGAGAGGGAGAGAGGGAGAGGGAGAGAAAGAGAGAGAGAGAGAGACAGGGAGAGAGGGGGAGAGGGATGTGCTGAGATGTGGAGATGTGATGCTATGAGGAGTAAACATTGTGTCACTTATCTTCACATCCCGCTTTCCCCTTTTCTGTTTGTTACTTCTCATCTCAGACAGCTTACACCTCACACATCAAAATATTTCCCCTGCCTTTCATTTCTGCCAGAAGAAAAAAAAATCCCGCTGTCGCAAGAAGCTGCAGTTTAAAGAAGCTGCAATTTAAATAAATGCTTTTCAGAAGCAGGGCTTTGTGCGTCTCAGCTGAATTTGAATGACAATGACAATGACGCATCCAAGCTAAACTCGACTGAGAGCTGAATACTAGAGTGAAATCCCCCTCGCCAGAAAGGAGTAGCAGGGCAGTGAATACCCCACCTTAGGGGAATTACACCTTTAAATTGCCCCACTCCAAACTCATATTGCCCCAATAGTAAAGTACTTTGCTGCAGGGCAGGGCACCTGCCCAGCCTGGTGTAAAGTCGATGTAAATGCTTTTTTGAAATCTGAGTGTAGATGCTGAAGGATCACTTCTCCTTCCCCACGCTTTCCAAAGAGCGTGTGTGTGTGAGTGTGTGTGTGTGTGTGTGTGTGTGTGTGTGTGTGAGTGTGTGTGTATGTGTTGGGTGTTGTGTGTTGATCCAGGTGAGCCCTTAATATGTCAGGGTTTATAATATTTTATTTTTGGTAAAGGGTGGGGTGAGGGGTTTTTGAGGTAAAAAGATAAAGCCAAAGGCGTTTCTGAGATTTTCTTATAATTGTGCCCCCAACATAGAAATTTAGATTAGGGTTCAATTTAATTAAGATTAATCCCTTTTTTCATTATTTCTTACAGGACTTAAAACTTAATTGAATACCCAACCAAGCTTTAGAAAGACCTCAGGTTTGTTCAGGGGGCCAAAATAGCTGGAAGAAATGTCCTGCAAGTGCACCTCCAGCATGGGTGCCCTGAGATGCAGGTCCAGATCAGCATTGTATTAACAATTCAGAGGGAGTGACAGACAGAATCTCCCGGAAACACCAGGGGGCACCGCTGGCACTGAGCAGAGGATTACGATCAGTTGAGGAAAGTGTTAATGCTCTTTAACTGCAAACAGATGGCAGCCGTTTACATCATCAATATACAACATGTAAGAATAAACATGAGCCTAGAGATGGGCAGAATCACAGCGGCTGGGCAAATACGCGTGGTTAATGCACTAATGCGCCGTAATCACTTGCAACAGCACTGGGCGTGCCTCCGGCTCCTGTCAGCACGTACAGTGTGGGCCCCGGGATTACGCCTGTTTGTTTACGGTCTAAATGTCACACACAGATTTATTTTCTTCACCTGGAAGATTAGTCAGCTCTTTCATAATGACCTTTGTAACTAAAGTTTGACCTGCTGTTGTGTTCACTCACCGCTTCACAGCTGATCGTTTTCATTTGACCAGCAGGACCACTGCGGATCCAGAGTCTCTCCTCCAGTGAGACGGAACAGGAGGGACGTGCTCGTGAAAACATCAGCAGGGTGCTATGGCAGTCAGACGAGTGAAGTACTCTCAATAATGGGATGATGCAATCAAGCCACAGAGTGGTTTGGCCTCTCAGGTACCTGTTTATGACATCACTGATTTTTTTTTTTGTCAGACCTTGTGTGACATTTTTATTTTATGTCACACTGCAGGAAACAAGAAATCTTCTGTAAACCAATGAGAAAGTAACACTGCCAGATATTCAAAATTGAATTTTCTGACTAAATTGCTTTGTGTTTCGATTGAACAGCACCTGTAAGTCATGAGGGACCCTGGCCTAAAACACTCAAACTGCATTCTTCCAGTATGTAAAGGATTTAAAAAACAGCTCAGCCTCTTCTGGTCTGACACAGGCAATTTGAAATGCAGAGCTTAAGAATGAGGCTCTTTTTCATCTAAATTCAATATTCCCCCACATAGTTCCCCTGCATTCAGTTTTTTAGTGTTTGTATTTGTAATAAAGTGGCATTTACTGCTTTTCGGGGTAAACAGCATTACTGTGGAAGCGGACTATCTGATTATGCAAATGTGTGTTTGCGCGATGAGGCGCGGCGCGAAAGGTGGGGCAGAGAGCAGAGTGTTCACCATCATTTGCAGAGATGCACATCTCGCTACACATAGGTGTGTTTCATTTGTTTCTTACAACGCTTTTGATTTCTTTTTTCCTCTTCAGAGAGGCATATCTGCTGAGAGAATATTATTTGCATTTTATTACTGCAGATGAATGGGCCGGTGTTTCATGCATCCATTCTCCTGGGATGATGGAACCAATTCTAGACAAAAGCCTGTGTTTTAAATTGAGTCACATTCTGTGCAAAGTGGCCCGGTGATCCCGTTCGGGAGCGGTGCTGAGTCTGTGACAGATGTTAACTCCGTCTACAGTGGTAACAGGAAACATATTGGTGCTTCCATTGAAAATCATAATCCCTTTATACTATTGATCCATTTGGACTTTGGTTTAAATGCACTAAAACACAAGATTGCAGCTGGTCTGAGCAGCACGACTCAGTTCCTGACCTTCGCTTGACCTGAGTGAACTTGTGGGTTGTGCTGTGATTAGTCTTTCATTCTTATTGATGAAAACTCCGCCCTCCGCACACACAGACACTCCAGCACAATCTTAAGTGCTTCCTGTGAGAGTCATCGATCTGTGTCTCTCTGCCTGTCAGGAGGGCGGGCTGGTGTCAGCCGGTCATTGTGTGGGCCTGGGAGATAAATGCATCCATCAACCTGTGATTTCCTGCCACTGTCTCAAAGGCTAGAAAAACTGATCTGGGGTCAGTCAGCCCTGTTCTGTGGTGGTCTCTGGCCCGAAACAGACATTCTTTGTCACACAGTCTTTACAAGCTGGTCCTCATATGCTCAGAGGCAATGCTATTTAGTCTTATTTAGTGGCTTTTAAATATTTTGTCCACTGAGGTGTTGCGTGTAGCTTGTGAAGTGTAGGAAAGGCAGAAAAGTGGAAGTAACTTTTAAATAAACGCTGAAGTCATTTTTCTCTTTGTAAATTTTCCTTTGTACCATCATAAAAATGCAAGGGGAAGACCACCATTTGTATGTTTATTATTAATCTTAAGTGAAGTACTGTTTAGTCATACTAGTAGCACATAAAAAATAAATCTATTAATGAAATTGAAATATGCATGTACGTTCACCCTGATACAAACTTGCAATGAGAATGAATGAAGAATGAATCTCTGAGACCATCTGTGCATGCTCTAGCACTGTTCAATAGGATGGTATTGGCCTTCCAATTATTGATCCACTTTTGGTTACAATACATTTCTTCTGCAGCTAATGGACAAGTGACAGTGTTAATATCCGGAGGCAGGTGAAAACTGCAATGCACTTGTTTTCACCACTCAGTTCCTCTGGGAATTGGGGTCATTACTGAGGGAATGCAGAAGGGGATTTCTTTAGTTTCTACAGTGTGTGTAGAAACCAGATGTTGATGTGGTGCCCCTGCAGTACCAGCTGCTACCATGGGGGGCACTGCTACACTACTGCACAGACTAGCTCCTCTCTCATACAGATCCACAGTCCAGATGAGGGTAGATCTATCAATAAGCTTTCCTGATTGAGTTTACCAGTGAGCCTGCTCTATAAGAGCTGTCTAAAGGGATACCATCATTTACAAGCATTTTAACTGTGTTTATAAGCAGTTTATGAGCCCCTGAGGTTGTTCAGAAAGCCACATACAGCTCTGTGTCACAGAAAATCTGTCAGGCTTAGTGCACAGGGGTTCAGACATGACAGGGAACACATACAGACTCCTTCATTTAAACAGCTTTGTGAACTAAGCTATGCCTGTTCACAGCTACCTTTTCTTAAAGACAAAACAAGTAGCTTAAGGGAGAACATTTCTCCACTGTGAAGAGTCTGGTTTTGTGTCTGTTACCTGTTAAATAGCTGGTTTCTGAATGGATTCATTTAGAGTTTAGCCAGAATGATATCGGAGTTACTCTCTCCGGGATCACACAGCTGAGTACCTCACACTTGGATGGAAAAGACACAGTGACACAGGATTGCCGAGTAAACACCACTAAACATTCTCCTGTGAGTCTGAGAGCAGATTCACCCTTCACTCTTGAAGAGACTCTTCTCAGTCTCTCTCTTTATCTCTCTGCCTTCATCTCTTTTTACTCTGGAGCAATTACTAGAATTAAGGTCATAAAGGTTCAGGCTGTTAAAAGGTAAAAGGCACTTTATCCAAACTCTGGTTTATCATGAAACAGCTGAAATGAGCCCAGCAGCCATGTGTGAGAGAGCAGGAGCAGCAGCAGGAGCAGCAGGAGCAGCAGGAGCAGCAGCAGCAGCAGCAGGAGCAGCAGCAGGAGCAGGAGCAGCAGGAGCAGCAGCAGTAGTAACAGCAGGAGCAGCAGCAGCAGCAGGAGCAGCAGCAGCAGCAGCAGCAGCAGCAGCAGCAGCTGTATGTGTGAGAGCAGGAGCAGCAGGAGCAGCAGCAGCTGTATGTGTGTGAGCAGGAGCAGCAGGAGCAGCAGCAGTAACAGCAGCAGGAGCAGCAGCAGCAGCAGCAGCAGCAGTAGCAGCAGCAGTAGTAACAGCAGTAGTAACAGTAGCAGCAGCAGCAGCAGCAGCAGCAGCAGCAGCAGGAGCAGCAGCAGCTGTATGTGTGTGAGAGCAGGAGCAGCAGGAGCAGCAGCAGCTGTATGTGTGTGAGAGCAGGAGCAGCAGGAGCAGCAGGAGCAGCAGTAACAGCAGCAGTAACAGCAGCAGCAGCAGCAGCAGCAGCAGCAGCAGCAGCAGCAGCAGCAGCAGTAGCAGCAGTAGCAGCAGTAACAGCAGCAGCAGCAGCAGCAGCAGCAGTAGCAGCAGTAGCAGCAGTAGCAGTCTTGCACTGCCAGGCCCTCCTCCCCTCAGCCAGATCCATTTGAGTTTAATTCCTGACATTTTTAGAAGTAATTAATGGAAGAGAGAGAGATGATAGGGCAGAGAGCACGGAGAGAGAGGAAGGTGATAAGCAGGCCACCTGCCTGTGGGAAGTTAAGAGAGCCTGTTTTATGTCACTGTGGGGGGAAACTCCATTTTCATTTCCTGTTTATGTGTGCGGTGCGTTTATCGTGCCTCGGCATGGGCGTGATGTTTAGGGCTGTGCTCTGTCCCAGCCCTTTGATGTTCACATCTTTCTCTGGAGAAAAGCACAATGCCTGCTGTTTCAGACCCTCCTAAAACATCTCAGGAAGCCTCTTGCATTCAGTAAGAGAGGGCTTTTAAAAAAGAGCACTAAAATCTCCTCCCGGAGCTTAAACAGATTCAGCTCGTGTCTGAGAGCTGGCGGGACTGGCGGTGTTTCGCTGTCCCTCTCTGGCTGTCTGGGTGACATACGACGGCTCGGCGGAAACGGCACGGAGATGAAGTGACAGGTGGCAGCTGAACCGGGCCGCCGGGGGACGCGCCTGCCGGCTGGCCCTGTGCTTCTGCCGCCCGTAAAAAACCCCGGGGTGTAAATTTAGTCAGTCCTGTCATCTGTGTTCAGCCTTGTAGGGCGACCATGGCAACAGCCAGGGCCTCTCATTGCATGGTGCAGACATCCCCTCTGGACCCAGTGATTCATGGCCGTACATCATAGTGTCGTTACCATTTCACCAGGACAAGCATCTGAAACGCCAGCGCAAGGTTCTCTGGGACATCAGGCGGTAAAAGGGGCAGATGTGAAGCCGTGTTCAGTCTGAGTGCGGAGTCTGTGTGAAGCCACAGTGAATGCACCCTGAGCTTGTTCTTCCCTGTTTCTGATGTCACTCTCTGACACAGCTGGGATCTGCTGCACGATTAACTCTTTCTAGGGTTCCTTAGTTCTCCCATCTAACTGAGGCCAACACAGATTTCAGGTAGGTTAGATTCAGTTAGCAACCTCCTGGCTGGCTAATTTAAGACAACGGGAATGTTTTTATTGGAGGGGTGGATTTCATTTCTCTCAGAGGCGTGTTAAATACCTCCTCCCATAACTGTGCATTGATACAGCTGGGATGCCACATAACCGCAAGGCCCTGCATCCAGAGAACTTCATGTACCAAGACAACCGAGCTGAGCTACACTCTGCAAAGCTTCAGGAAGTAACCAGCAGTGCTCAGCAAATGGGGTGGAAACTGAAATATTTGGCTGCTCTTTTCTCAGTTGCTCCTGGCCAGAGCCCGAGAGGAGTGCTTGCTTAGCTCAGAGCCCTGTCCAGCAGCTCACTGCGTTCACCACCAGGAGGCGAAACCTGTCCGGTTCCCTGTGAGCTCTCCGACATAAAACTGCATCATTCTTCCAGTGAATTCAGACTTTGATGATACGGGACTTTTTTGGAGTTGCATGAGCGCAGCAGACATCTGTTCAGACAGCAGGTGCTGAAAAAAAACCTACAGGGAGAAGCCGTTTCCCAGGAGGGTGTGCCAGGCTCTGGGGAGAGGCTCCCAGATCACACGACACAGAGCGTTCCAGGGCCAGGGAGACCGGCCCTCCTGGAGCCCGGGGCCGGACATGGTCCCCTCAGGGAGCAGGAGAGACGCAGGGTTCCCTATATCTCCACATCTGCAGCACGCTTTCTTCAGTCTCTCCTGAAATTGTGCATCAAGCGTCTGAAAAAATGGCAACACCTGACACCACAGGAGGCTGCGTTCATGTGGAAACTGCTAGCATGCAGAACGGGAGCCTGCATGCAGAGAGAGAGAGGGCGCTTTTACTCAGATTTATTCTACAGTAGAATAAATGAGTAAAAAAAATAGCAGATGAACCGTGCAACATAATTACTGTACAGTAAATATTATGTCTTTTTTCACCTGGGTTTTCAGAAATACTGCTGTGGCGACTGTACAATAATCCTGTAAGATCAAACCAGGAAATGAAAAGCTGGATGAGCGAACAGTTTGAGCATTGTATCACTGCTCCAGTCTCTGTGTGGCTCTACCTCTCACTTATCTTCCCCGACACTTTCATCCGTCAGAGGCACTGTTTGCTGGAGATGGTCTCACAAGTGAAAAGGAAAAGTTTTCTACTCCAGACAAACTGCTGGAAAAGGCCTCATACTCTTCAGGTGGGGACATCCCAGGGTCTTTATTAGGACGGGGGCCTATAACCTCCATCCTGCAATGAAGCAATTGCGCTTCACTATCATGGTGCTGCTAGCTCTGCCCAGGGATATCTGTTCCAGCCAATCACAGCCGAAGGGCTCTGAATAGGACAGGAATGATATCAGACTGCAAACCCTCTGGTTCCCAAAGGAGGAGGGGTAGTGTCAGGTCTCTGAGCTCAGCAGAGTAAACTGGAACACCCACACACAGACCCTGCCTCACTGCAAGCCACCAGCAGCAGGGGGCGCTGGAATAGAGAGCTGAGTTTCAGAGAGGGCATGGTGCCAGCATTCTTAGGGGGCTGTCTAGTGTTGGGGTCTTTACTACTCTGCCAGGCTAGCATCTTTTTTTTTTCCAAAGTCACCTGCTGCTCTTTATGGATAAATTGCCTTAATGTGCTTGAGTTATGGAAAGTCTTTTACTCTGCATTAGTTCTCTGTCTGTTCTCTCTCTCCTTCTCTGAGTCAGGAACAGCCTTTTATTTTGTAGTAATTTCTTCTCTGTGATAGAGTCAGATTGAATCAGTACAGGGCTTTAATTTTGATATTGTAGAAGCCTTTGCTAACTCATAGAAGACATTCCAAGGGTCATTCCTGCCAGGGAAAAAAATGTAATTTCAAATTATGGAGTATAGCTACAAAATCCAAGCAGTAAAAGCCAACATAAATCACCCCAGCCATCTCTCTAAACAGCTATGGCAGCCTGAATTACAGCACAGGCATAGCCATCACTCTTACAGTGTGTCAGTTTCACAGAAGCGTGTGTGTGTGTGTGTGTGCGTGTGAGTGAGTGTGTGTGTGTGTGTGTGTGTGTGTGTGCGTGTGAGTGAGTGTGTGCGTGCGTGAGAGAGAGAGAGAGAGAGAGAGAGAGAGAGAGAGAGAGAGAGAGAGATCAGTGTAATAAAATTTGTCATATAAAACGAAGCTGATGAACAAAGCTGATGAACAGGGCAAAAGGTCCAAGGGCTTTGGGAGATGATGATGATCAACATGAACTTAGAGATATAAAGTTTGGGCTTGAAATGAGGCAGACAGAAGAGAGAGAGAGTCAGAGAGAGTGGGAGATGCAAGCTTAAAGAGGCGTGTCTGTCACAGGGGGCTCACAGCAGACCTCTGGACGGCGCAGGTGCAGCACTGACTCACAGCCGTCTGTACTGAGGAAGGTGTGGAGGAGAAGCTCATTCATGTCTCCAGCAGAGCTCAGCTCTGTCCCTCTGTGCTTTCACTCCTCTGCATAAACAGCAGTGCTGCACCTCCGTGTGCTGTATACATCTCACAGGAAGCTGAGAATGAAGCCTCCCCTATCCCAGCCACCCCGGGGCTGCCCACGCCGTCACCTCCAGCCTCATTACTGGGTTACTATGGCTACTGTTCTTTCTCTCTCCACGTACAGGGGTTTTTTTGACCCTGCTTTCATTTTGTGTTGAGTTGAGCAGTGAAGCAGCACCCTGCCTTACCTGTACTCTGCCTGCGGCTCTACCTCTGCCCTACCTGTGTGTCTACCTGTGCTCTTCCTGCTCGTATCCAATCAGGAGAAACAGGGGTGCTGAGTCCCTGTGTTTCATTTCTCATCTGACTGCTATTAAATGAAGCACTAACACATGTAATAATAATAATCTGCAGCCCCAAAATAAAGTCAAGGTTCAGTAAATTTTACTACACAACTCATTAAATACTGCCACATAATTCTGTAACTTCCACTACATAACTTGACTAAACTTTACCAAACTACAGCGCAGTTTAAATGGAACACTGTGGACCGGAGTGTTGCTATAGTAACGGGTAGGCCGAAGCGATGGGACTCAATGCAGACTTCTCTGTTGCAGAGGCGTGACAGTGATCACATGATGGAGATCCCCATGGAGATCCTCCAAACCCCCTCGCCATTCTGAAGACGACACATTGTGATTTCATTATGCAGGTTTCATATCTATGAGCAGCAGTGATTAATGGCCTCCCAGCTCAAATCAGCAACAAGACAAACTCTCGGGGATGGTGTTTTCTCCCAGTCAGAAAGTGACAAACAGGAAGTCTGCATTACAGTGTGACATTAGACACAGGGAACAGGAAGTCTGCATTACAGTGTGACATTAGATATGCAGGGGATAGAGGTGTGAAGGTTTCAACCAGAGCCATTTATTTCAAACTCAGTGCACTATTAAAATAATAATAACAGCCTCTTTTCCTCATTATGAGATAGCCATTCACAGAATGTTGGATTAAGACCCTGCAGGTTAGGGGCGAAGTAAAAATAATGGAACTATTATAAAAATAATGGAATAATGTTGTTGATGTGAGACAGAGTGCTAATGACACAGCAGCAGGGGGGTGATGTGCAGGGCCTGTGCTCTGGGTGGCATCACGGCTGTCACGGCTGAGGCTTTCACAGACAACACTCCAAAATGTCAAACACGTTTCATTCACCTCTGGCCACAACATTTAAACCTGCCTACTGAGCAAGATTAGAGTCATGTTTCAGTCTTTTAAACAGCTTCTGCTGAAGCAGTGTTTTAAACCGGTGCTGAATGTTCAAAGGGTAACACGGGGTAATGAAGTGCAGGTTTTCCTCTACCCATTACAAAGAGCTTACTTCAGCTTGCATACATTAATATGCACATTATACCATGCTTTGCATTAAGTAATGTGGCCTCTGTGTACTCCAAAAAGAATAACCGTTGGTATATTGTCATTGTTGCTATGTGAAACAGGTATACCATTTTTTGGCAGGTGAACAGATACACAGTAGAGATCCAGAGGTGTTTGTGAGCATGGAGAGATTCAGTCAAGATTCAGTCATGGTTAGTGAGCACACAGAGATCCAGCAGAGATCCCGCTGGGTTAGGGAGCACACAGAGATCCAGCAGAGATCCCGTTGGGTTAGGGAGCACACAGAGATCCAGCAGAGATCCCGTTGGGTTAGGGAGCACACAGAGATCCAGCAGAGATCCCGCTGGGTTAGGGAGCACACAGGCTCTGGGGCTCTCCTGCAGCCCGAGGCTTCTGATGATTCCTGCTGAAAGCTGCTCACCTGACTGCCTCTCATCTCCCTCCTGGAAGCACTTTTTCTTTGGATGATTGAGTCTTCTTGAAGTTTTGAATAATTGCTCATTTCAGAGCGAATTACTGGAGTGCAGTCAAGTGTGGGGGCTTCCAATTATTGACTGATGCGTGCAATTTGACGGCATTCATGGCCGACATCTCCTAATTACACAGCCTTCTGGCACATTTTTCCTCTCTGAACGTGGAGTCAGGGAGGGCTGGAGACTCCCCTGAAGGCGGCATGCTCCTTTCTTGAAAAGGGGGCGCCCTGTGAGCTACTGCCCCTGCTTTCACGCGCACGCCGAACACGGCGATGCTGTCAGTCTGACATGCTAACATGCTGTCACCCTGTGACAGGTGCCACATGATTAAAGCTTTGGGGATTGTGTAGCACTGTCACTTACCATGTTTTGTCAGGAATGTCAAGGAATTAATTTCTGTCACCTCTCAGCAGAAAAGCCCATAAATGATCATCAACACCTGTGTGTGGACATTTTAAGATCAACAGTAGCTTTCCTTCCTGGAAGAAGTAGTAATGTCTTATATACTGCATTTTTACAGGAAACACAGCTACAGTAACAACTTACAAATGGAACACCTACAATAATGAATAATGAGAAACTTTGGAATACAGCCTCTGGCAAGTTTCCTTTCTTATGTGTTATTTAAATCAGCGTGAAATGATGATATTACACAAACATGCAGAGATACTAACTCACCTTTTCTTCTGGCCCTTTGGATGAGGCAGAGCACATGATCTCTCCCACACACAGCTCTGATTGTAATGAGACAGGAGCAGGAAGGGGCTCGCTCGGAGGGGGCTGTGTGAGAGAGCAGGGTTGGCCCTGGAGAATCTGGCTTGTTAGTGAGGACAGAAGCACCACCTCCAGACGCAGAGACGACCTGAGGGGTGAGTGGAAGCGGGCGAGCTTTCACCCTTCTTCATTTAACGAGCGACAGAGAGACACAGCTGGCCTGACGGCGCGGGTTTCTTGTCTGTGTGGTGAAACATTGACAAGATTTCTCAGCAGTGTGACACAGAGAGTGATGCTCCTGTCTGAGCACAAGGCAAATCAGTCCTGCAAATACGGCTCCAGCTTTGCAACACACCCCCCTCACTCCACCCGAACAGCCTACGTAGGTAGCATATAATTACGCTGTATGCACATGTGATTGTACAGTTCCTACATGGGCCATTCTGATTATTTTATGCTGTATTATGTTGTACTTTAATATTTGTAACAGTAGATGTAAGTACAAAAGAGTAACGAGGACAGTGTAACAAGACAGAGGTCAAAAGCACACCAACAACTGTAACAACAATTATATAAGAAGGAGGAGGTTCATTGGGTAAGCACAGCTATGCAACAGAGAATGTTCAACAAGGGCCAGGTCCACAGGGTAACTACCCCTGTGCGTCAGGTTCAGTTCAAATGGGTAACTTCAATGTATATCAAAAACTGCAAGGGCCTCTTACTGAAATGACGCACAGCAAACACAGAGCTAACACAAAGCTAACACAGAGCTAACACAGAGTAAACACAGCACTGACACATCCATGTTGTAGGGCTAAAGCAGATTTAAAACAGCTCAGAAAGAGAGCTAACGTACAGCTAATGCAGACAGCACAGAGACAACACAAATGTAACGCAGATTTAGCAGCGCCCTGATTCACAGCTGACACTGAAAAGCTCTCTCCATTTTAATGGAGTTCTGTGGAGGGTGAAGCCTTCAACATTTATGGCTGCTCAAATTTATGGTTCACAAGGGGAAAAATAAACCTAAAATGAATTATTTCCTACACCATAATCACTTAGAATCAAGACAGTCTACTGCTATTGATTTACACCTAATTAAGGAAAGCTATAAAAACAAATCTCACTTTACAGACACTGGGAAGGTTTTAACAGTGGTCAAAACGATTGATTTCTTACCCTGCGCACAAGGGAAAATTGGGAACAAATTGAGACGCCATCCACTATAAAGTCCCTGTGCAATTCTGCTCCTGGACAGATTCAAGTTTGGACAGAAAAAGATGGAGGCACTGAGGAGTCACTAATGAGAATCCGAATGTCCTAAAACAGCGCTTCACGCCTGGATCCCCTCTCAGGTAATCATTCCTTAATTGCTTTGGCTGCAAGTAAAAATAGCAGAAATGCATTTCAGGCTGTATGAGTCTATTCAGCTGCTGCTGGAGAAGTGTGAGACTTTGCTGGGGCATCCTGCATTCGTCTCTGTCAGATGAGCCACCAGATAAATAGGATGAACACACTGTAAGAGAGAAGCACGGCTCCACTTATCTCTTCCAAGGTTCCATCACAACCTGCTGTTTATTTGTTTTATTATTTTATTTTTATACAGAGGAAGTGCAAAGGCTTGACATGTCTGCATGGATTTATAAGATTTTAGGAATTTCTAAGATTTTAGGAACTAGCATTTTTCTACCTCATGGTGTAAAAAGTTAACAGTTTGGAGCTGGTGTTGAAGATATTTTCAAAAATAAATGCTAAATTGTGGTGAATTCTCTCAAGGTCAGCACAGATCCATGCTATAGTCCTGACAGACTTTACAGGTCTATACAGGGGGGATCAGAGAACACAGTTATTAACACTGTTATTTAAAATTATTACACATTATTCATGATTATAATATACTATTGTTTAGACAACATTAGTGATTGTGTGGGACTTTTGTTATCGAGGGCACAAAAGTAGCTCTGAAATGGTATACTTCAGTCAAGCAGCCAGCTGACAGTGACTGAGATGACTCTGTGTCAGAGACATTATCACAGGTGGGTGTTTGCATTCTGAACACATGAGGAGTTCATAGGGATTATATCCACAAGATCCAGTCATGAGACAAAACCAATTGAAGTCAGGCCATTTTCACATCTGCAGAGGAACACAGCTCTGTATGAGAGGAACATGTCCCAACCCCCACCAGCAGTCCAGTGGCCCCAAAATAAATGATCCACACAAGAATTTGTTTGCTTTTTTAAAAAATAACTTTGACAACTGCTTCCTAAGCATGAATAACATTTGGATTCAGCTTCAGTATTTTTGCAAAATCAGAAGAGGAGCGTCTAAATATAATCATAAACATCCATGGTACACACATTAAAAAGACATAAATTCAGTGTGATTTCATAATGTATTTTATAATGATCTAAACACAACAATTACTTCTCTAATTATGATGAAGAAGAAGCCTTTAATTTAAAACTTAATTTACAATTAAAAATAACAGTCGCAGGACCATTTGACACCATAATGCTGTTTAACAGACACACTGTTTGCTCATAAGTGATTGTCAAAATGTATTTTCAATCGCACTTGATGCTGGCTGTTAGATTGGAATGCAAATGAAGATCTTTTTGTGGACTTAATTGTATCCCTTTATTACCATCACAATTAAGATATTTTAAGGGCATTACGTTTTGGATTGTAATTATGAAACAGCGCTCTAATAACTGTCTGTTACTCTGAAATATGAAGAGCTCAAAACTGTCTTTGCTATAGATAGAAATGACCATAATTGTGTTCATCTATTTTTCATTTTCTGTGTATTGCTTAGTTAACTGTATCTATTTTGCCTAATTAGTTATGCTACACATACACATATATAAAAACATATGTATAGACTTAAAAAAACAAACTATAAATTACAGTAATTACGGTGATTAATTTTCAGGGATGTTTCTTGGGGTAGCAGTCCAGAGGGAACACCATGAATATAACACCTTCATCTGACCTGGTAAACAACACAGCGGACTCTGCCCTTAGTCTCTGATCAAAACCTGCGACTCCCATGCAGTTATAATTAACCCATAGAGACTGACTGCTAGTTTAAAGAGATGTCATCTGTCATTCATATTCTCTTCTTGAAACTAGTGAGAAGAATGTCACATCACTTGATTCTTATTCTGTTTCCGTTTATCTCAAAATTGAGAGACTTTGGACAATGTAATAAATGTACAAAAAGATGCAAAAAAGATGCAACTTAACATGATGAGAGTATTTAATCAGTCTTAAAATGTATTTTAGGCTGCACATGAGCAGCTGTAGAAATAATCACTGCCTGACTGACTGAAGGAGCAGCTCCTACAGATGAACACCAGTACCTTTATTTACCACTAGATGGCGCTAACAAGGTGCTTGGTAACAGCAGCTGCAACCCCTGAGCGTGTTCTGTTGGATTTTAACAGAACTCTTGAGGATTTTTAGGATTCCAGCCTGTATGCTGATTCATGATTTTCCCTTCTAAGGAGGATATTCTATCACATAATAAATATGCAAATTCCTGGAATCACATTTCAATATGTCCGTTTCATTGATAAGCCACACAGGGAAAGAAACCGAGACATTGAGACTAAGAAAATAAAACCCGAAATTCAGCAAATAGCTTTGCAAACGAGCCCAACAGGCAGACTTCCAACTCTGGCATGTGTTGTAAAAATGTACCCACTTGTGCAAAATCTACATTTGTCTCTGAACAAAAACATTGTATTAAACTGTCATAAATGACAAATTAAATCATCAGAAATGTAAGTTATGATGCATAGCTACTTCAGGGTGTGTAGCTGCTCAAGGGAACATTTCTGAATTTAATCTTGTAGGAGGGGATATTAACCAATGAGTATCTATGTTTCATGCATGTCTCTCCTTTAAACATCAATCAATCAGTCCAATTTTATATAATATAGAGCTCTTGTATGAGGAATTGTCCCAGAGCACACTGTGGAAATGGAACACAGGCTGCATTATAGAAATGGAAAATTACAACATGAAACCTATACAGCATGAAATGGAGGGGAAAAATAAGAACAAGGACATAAATCAGAAAGCATGTGATGTGACTGTGCTGAAAAGAGATGTAAAGATATAAACATCTTTTCATCCATGCGGATCTGTAAATAAAGAGCTGTGAATGGAAATCTTACTGTTATAACTGGAGAAAAATGGAAATACACTCTTGGTCCCCAAGTGGCAACCAAACTTAAATTTGAAAGAGCAAATGCATGTTTCTGAGTGGCAGACCTGGGATTTATCAGTTATTAACATCAGAGTCAGAGGAGAACAGCCACAAATCCTATGTTTCCCCACAATCTGATGAGAGGAGCCAGATGAACCCACTTCACAGAAATGAATGAAAAATAAAGCGAACCTGAAATCCAGCCAAAGAGGAATCTGTGACATTAAAAAAACACCAACAGCAACCACAGAAAAACACCCATCCATTATCCGTGATAAGACCTGACCAGGCGAACACTGAGAGTATTTCACAGGGAATGTGCCTCCCATTCCAGCTTCTCTGTCTCTAAACTGAGGGTAGCTTCTCTGTACCACAGGTGCCCGTGCCCTGGTCTTAGGGGCACTGAGCTCTCTGCTGGAGGGAGGGGGCGGTCTGTGGCCCGTATCTGCCCACCCTGCATCTGCACAGCGCGTGTGTGCGTGTAAAGCGCTCTGAAATGTATTGTGCATTTGTGCCACATCTAGTAAAAACTGATAGGCAACAATGGCTAAATAAATAAACACATACCGCTGCTTACAACCAGCATTAATAATTGACTTTGACTTGCAATAAAAGCAAGTGTTATATTTTCTTTCATTGCTTTTCGAGATCTCACAGCGACCTGCACGCGGGAAGGGGGGGATACCTCCCGTGGTCTGCACTGAGCCATAGTGAGGGGTAAATGTTGACTGAACGCAGGCTGTCGCATGGATGTTGCATTGGGATGGAGAGTTAGTGGATAGCGCATCAGAGCTGTCTCTCTCGTGGTGATAATTCCCGTCTCCCTGTGTGACACTGGGGATCAGTGCTGAGACCCTGGTCCTGTGTACAGTATACAGGGAACAGAGGCTGTATGATCTGCAGCACCCCCCCCCTCTCTGAATGGCCAGTGAGAACCCCAGCTGTGCGGTGAAACTCAGTGAGCGTGAGAGATCTCCTCTCTGCCGCCGCAGCCAGACTGAACTCCGCAGGAATCACTGCGTTTGAAGGATGCAGCGAGCTCAAAGCGCATGCCGCCTTTGCTGTGCCTTTCTGCAGCTTTGCGTCACGCAGAGAGTGAAGCGTGAGGCTTTCAGCACACAGTGAGCATGCCAGCATCCAGCCTGCATTTCAGCCTGCATGAGGAACGGGCCTCGCTCACTCTGACAGCCTAATCTACACAGACATCAACATGGCCGAACCGTGCATTCACACAGTGTGCATCTTCTGAAAGACCATGACTGGCAGCGTAATCACTCCTGAATGTTTCGTCCAGCTTTGTGTCGGATCGCTTTGCTGGCTAGCTGCAGAGGTAGCCTGTCAGCTGGCCAGCTTCCTGCTTTTAGAAAGCTAAACTCAGAATATGCTCATGCTGTCGTGGTACTCTGCAATTTAATGTCAGTTTTAGTTAACCCCTGTCAGCCTAAAAATGTTACCTATATTTACTGAACAGGAAATCTCACTGTGGAGCCTCGCTTACACCCTTCACAGTCAGGGCAAAGCAGAAAGAATACTGCAGTCCAGGCAGCTCAGTCACTCACACAGGCAAAGGGTTAAAACGGTATTCAGGCACGCAGACTTTCACAGACTCACAGAACTCACAATCGCAGTTTTCCACATAGGTAGCAGCCCACACAGACCCGCAGGTGCACCTGAGGGGCAGGTAATCTGTAACAGGCCTGCTCAATGAGGGGCGGGGCTGAAACTGAGAGGGGGTGGAGTCGTATTCAGGGTAGATATCGCCCCTCAATGACTGCTCCCTTTCTGCGTTACAGTATCTCCTGACAGTTTTTCATATGGGCTACTTCAACATGAGCTTTGTACAGTTTATATGAGTCCACAAGGCACAATATGGACCCCAATACTGTTTCTTACAGTATACTGACTTGTGAATTCAACTAGAACACATGTTCAGAAATGCCACTCATCTTCATTAATATTCCTCTTGTGAAGGTATACTTGAAATACGTTATTGTTGATTAAATTATACCAACATCACAATGAATTTAAAATCACAGTTATCTCAGGGAATGAATATTGCATGTGTCTTCATCCAAACGGCAGTTTTGTTCTGATTTCAGCACAGTTCCTCCTGCGCTGTGTGCTGTCCGTCCTCCTTTTCAAAGCGGTTTCAGAGACTCCAGAGCTCCTCTGTGTCATCCTCAGGACTCTGGCCTCCCTCTGAGGGCAGGCAGGCTAACATGCCCTGCTCTGAGTGCCAGAGACGAATTAGAACACAGACAGAGATAACTCCACAGAGTCAAGCTGTTAAAATCACCATACTAGTGTAAATCTTCGTAAGGATGGTGCATGGAGTATTTATCCTTGATCCCCAGTTGGAAATTGTACCAATGATCATTAATTCTTTTTGAGAATGTCGAAGCTTTGATTCTTCTTTAGGGGGATTACTCCTCAAGAACCATCGTGCTGCTTTAATTTTTTTTTTTTTGAGACCATATTGAATCTAATAGCCTGCTTTGGTCTACAGCTAAATTCTTGCAGAAGAATTTAAATAGGACAAAAGATTTTTAAAAATCCTTTCATTCCAAACCATTATTGAAAGCAGGGAGGGGAGCTGCTGCAGAAATGCTGTAGTTTGGCATGCTGTCACAGAGTCTCTGCTCCAGGGTGGTGTGTGGTCAGGCATCATTAAGAAAAACAGTGCAGGGCATGGTTTTCATTGGCCGCTTTACTGAAAACAGCACAGGGCATGGTTTTCATTGGCCTCTTTACTGGGGGACGCTGGCTTCCTTGTCACAGGGACACCTGTCTAAGGTGTTATCATCGTAAGGCACCTTTGGTCGCTCTTTCGGGTTTCTTAGTATCAGGTTATTCAGCTTTGATGCTGGGATTATCCATCAGCCAGCATTAATGTCTCACAGCTCCACAAAGTACCCCAGACTGAGTGCAACCAGCCCCAAGGCCAGAAGAATCCGAACAGGACAAACGCAAACAGAAACAAGTACACTGAAAGGGTTATGAAACGCTATAAAATAAACAGATGGGTTTAAACTCATACAAGTCGCAAAAATCAAAACTGACAGCAAAGGACTGGAATTTAACAGCAGGAAACCAACAGATGAAAATGAGAAGTGATCCTTCACAGAAGATCCAACGATGTGAAAATGCAGAACAGAATCTCAGTATGAACCAAAGAGTGTGTACATGCTACTGTGTGTGAACTGTCTCTGAGATGCCTAATGATCTTATCAACTAAATTATTGATCCTTTATCAGGCTCTTGCTGTGAAGGGGCTACACCACAGGCACATCTGATTGGTCAATAGCTGTGTCATACCCTCACCATGGCTCTCATGTCAAGAAGAGTCATATCATATACACTGTAGTATGGCATCATACTGTACATATGTAAAATGCATATCATATCATGTGTAATGTTTGATCACGCAAGTATGAAAAATCCTGTCACTTGGCGAGAATCTGTGAGTTTTACGGTGCATTGTGTGGACACTTTTCCCTCCATCCCCTCAAGGCAACCGAAGGCAAACATCAGCTTGTGCGCCTCCATCTGGCCCCTGACTGCTGTTCTGTGGATGGGCACTGGGTATGCAGGGATTCTGGGAAAAACACACACTCAGACACCTCTGCGTTCCTCCTGCTGCTGGGCTCACCGTTAGGAACAGCTGAACAACCTGCCTGCGAAAATCCAGCAGCAAAGCACTGTTTCTGAAAGCAATTAGTCTGATTGGTCCCAGCAGCCCAATAACGGCTGCGGCGGAGCTGAGGAGGCAGATTACAGGGCATCATCCGTCTGGCAGAGCCGTACTGCCGTAAAAGAGAAGAGCCGCGGTCTGTTCGGACCGGCCGGCGCCGGGGAGAGGCCGTGGAACCAGCTCCAGCTCTCAGACTGGACCGAATCCAGCGGTCCAACGGACACAAGACAGCAGAGACCTGGAGGTCTGGTTAAATTTGTGGTGATGTATTCGTGATATGCGTGTCTAAGCATAATCAGCATTTCATAACTGTGTATTCAAAATATACACAATAACACACCTTTAGTAAAGCCAGGAGGAGAGTCTGATGGACCTGCTCAGTTCTGCTGTCTTATTAAAGTTAATTTCACACATTTCTCTATGGTTCTGTGGTAGCAGCACTCAGAGTCAGCTGCACTGTGGTGTAAGGGTCTGTTTTAATGATCTTTTGAGGTATTTTTGTGTGAAATGTGTTTTTATATGACACCATTTGAGTAAAATGTTTGATATTACTTTGACTTTGGCTTGACGTCTCACAGTCGCCTTCACAGCTGTGTGGATCCGTGGGCTGCACAGTGACGGTCCGGAGAGAATATGACGGCAGAGACCACCGTGTTTCTCAGGGCTCCCTGGCCCTCTCTCTCTCCCTGCTCTCTGCAGCTCATACAGGATTCAGTTTCATGCTGAATCTTCCACTTTCTGTGCTTTTTTTTCCAGGAGCTCTGGGTGGAGAGGTTGAACCTGTGTTTCCTCTGTGGATCTCAATGCCAGAGTTACTCCTGCCCTCCTGTCTGAAAATATGACTAACAAGTGGAAGGATCTATGAGCAATTTTCACAGACCTCAATGTGTGCACACACACATATACTCATGCATTCTGTATGATACAGGATTCTGCGTGTAAAGATTCTGAAAGCAAGGGTAGAATATGCTGTTATGTAATGAAAGGATGCCAGTCATGTAAACCTCATATCTGGAATTACTCCATTTAAATTAAGTCCTGTACAGTGTATATGCCTTTATATCACTTTTACCTTCATATCATGTACCTTTGCTTGTTCCCTTAAGTTTTTTGACAGTTATTATTGTTATTATCAGTTTTATTATTAGTAGTATTACTTTATTGCACATCACTTAGATGGCTAGGGGTTTTCTATTTCCAACCCAGCCAATAGTGTCATTGCCCAGATGCCAAGGTGTGCAGGTTGACACATGTTTGGGGCCATGCTTTTAAATATTGTGTTTAACATGAACTAGCTGGTTAATGTGAAGGTGTAATATTTTCTCATGCCTGTTTTCAGTGTTTCTCAGGCGGAGAGGATCTTTCTGACCCAGCTTCTCCCTCCGGAGAGAGCTGGCAGCCGGCCAGCCAGTGGGTGATGCAGTTACTGTCAGCCCAGAGAGCATCTGACCTCAGAGTTTGGAAAGTCATTGCGCTTCAATGAGGCCTGAAAGTAGTTTGAAAATAAAAAAGTGCAAGTGTTACTACAGGAGAGAGAAGAAAGAACAACAACAACAAACACACAGAGACGGAATCACTCAGAAAACAGGATCCTGGACCCTCAGCTCAGACCTGAATCTAAAGCTCTGCGTGGCTGCACGGATAGCTACTAAAACAAGCAGGTCACACAATCCAATCTTATTAAATATTTTACACAATCTGTATTGTGTATTAAGAGCCCTCACTGTGAAACTCAAACCATTTATTATTAAAAACACAATTCTGCAATTGCATCAGAGGAAAATGTGGGTGGGTGGAGCCATTGTCTGCTGTAGAGCCTGACCACTCACAAAGGAAGGCGAAGTTACCTGAGCTGAATTAGAAGGCAAAGTGACCTCCTCCAGCTGATCCAGTCAGTGTTTTGTGTGTTACAGTGGGGTTAATCACTCCAGCTTTCCAGTGAAAGGATCCTGTGAGCAGGGAGGCCTCTTCCTGCTTTTCTCTGCTGCCCCATGCTAAGATAACAGCCTCAAAGTAACCCCTGAGTTATTTCTTATTAACCGGCAGTGCCTGGGGTTTTAAGCCGATCATGGGATAACACAATAAAAAATAATCACCAGGGAAATGCAGTTTTCCACAGATACCTGCAGAGAGAGTGGCAGCAGCTTGCTATTATCACAGGTAGCCATGCGTTTATGAACACTGTCAGCAGTGTGCACATACATAACTGGCTTTGGCTGTGAGCGTGCTACTTTCTCCTCCTTTTTCCAGCTGGATGCTAAGTGCTGCGTGCTGTTCACTAGCTCTTTCTGCTTCTTGCCGTGGCGGCCTTGTCACCATGGATACGAGAGCCTGCCAAATACATAAGCAATAATAAGAATGTGAATTTGAATGTCTTCCTTGCACAGCCTGTTCACCCCAAACCTTCAAAAGAACAATCCTGGTTTGAGTGACGGCTTCTGCCTCCTTCCTCTGTGTCTTTGCTCTGTGTTACATCACAGCTACAGCTGTAGCACTTAAGCCCTCATTGAGATGAAAATGTTCACAGGAGTTTGCGTGAGTCGTGGCAGTCTCTACCTGCACTACCGTGGGATACCACAGAGGGCAGCAGAGGAGAAACAGGAAGGGTGAAAAGGAGCGATCAGGAGACTGTGAGGCTCTGGGGCGGAGCACCCCAAGGTGGTGCACTCTCTTTAGTAACCGCTGCCTGGCACGAGGAGGAAGCCCACTGTGACCCCCCCAAAGCGCACCCCTCCCTGGCAAGGTAGCACCCCCATCCCCAATCAGGCAAAGGCTCCTTCTCGCTCTCTTCAGGGCTGTCCTGTACAGCTGCACCTGCTGGTCTTCTACCAATCAGCCAATCAGCTGTTTAATCAATGCACCAATCATTTCATCAATCGACCATTCGGTCAATCGATTGGTAAACATGTACTTCCTTTAGCTCCCTTCATGATCTGATTGTTACTCAGTGTACAATGCACAACGCAAAAAAATTGCTTCATTATTCAAGTAGTTAGCAAGACCGTGAAAGGTTTATAGCATTTCACAGGACCTGCTGAACGCTAATGCTAGCTAGCTAACACAACTGCAAAACATTGAATACGTTCAACCTGAAGAAGGTAACAGCAGGACTGTAGACAGAGCATCGTGTCGCAGTGAAAATGAGGTCAGGCCATGCCATGCCTCAGCGCAGCTACTGATAACCATCAATCAAGTATCAATAATATCAATGAAGTTTAGAAAAGTGCTGTTTCCGTCTCCAGCTGGACATTAGGCTGGGCGATAACGTGAAGGGATATTAGCCATCTGTGCATCACAGGGACTTGGATCGTGGGCAAAGAGAGCAATGATAACTGAATGATAACTGAACAGTGACGGCTGCCCTGCTGACAGCTGCCGTGACACAGCAGGACAGAAAGCCAACCACAGCCTGCGGAGTCTGACTGGCGGCTCTCTGTTCTGAAGGCTTGAGTCACAGGCAGGTCCTCCTCTTACTCTTGTTTTTAGCTTCTTGGCTAATGAGTCACTGCCCCCCAGCCACCAGGATGCTCAGACAGACATAAAACATGTTCCCATGGAGAGCTGAAAGGTGCCAGGCCAGCTAACCCCCCACAGTCACCCTGTCAAATTAAGAGTCCTCATCGGAGGCCTTGGGAAGAAACCCCTGTGGCACTCAGATTCTCACACACCCTTTTCCCTCAGGACAAAAACACTGCCTTGTTCCATTAGAGTCCGCAGTGTGCCCCACCCACCGCTGACCCCATGTGACTTCCACCTTGCTGTTTGATTGGCCATTTTTGTTTGATTTCCATTGCGTCCATTGCTGATCTGTGGCATTATGGACCAACCCCGTGGACCCACAATGTGTCAATCACCACTGCCATGAGTGTGTCACCGCAGGCTAATTCTGCTTCAGGAGATGTACTTCTGAGCATGAGGCTGATGCGTTATTTAGGGCCGGAGGTGTGACATTTCTCACAAACCCTGTGGCTGCAGTCAGTGACAAACTAGAAACAAATTCCCTAAACCCTTTTATGAAACAATGTAATTGCACTGTCAACCAAAAGGATTACAACTTATGGCAATCAGTGAAGACAACAACCCATAAATAGTGACACTCTGTGGTTGTCCTGTGAGCCTCAGAATCCATTCAAACGGACAAAAGGTGGCGTTTGTGAAAGCCCCTCCTCCACAGCTCAGGAAGCCCTTTACTTTCCAATGGTTAAAATACACCACAGTCTCTTCAGCAAACTAATACCGGCTTTGCAGAATTCATTATTGTAAGTGCAGCTTTATTCAGCTACAGGGGCTACTTAATGGGCCCTTTTCTTTGCAAAATCTCCCACCTGCATTGTGTCCCAGTGAGGCGTGTGCATGTAAAGGTGTTAGATTCCTCATTCCCAGCAGGGCGCTGTGGAGCTGCTCCGGGGGGCTCTGCCCTCGGCTGCAAACACACCCCGGGGAAGCTGCTCTCCAAAGCTGGCTCTTCTGGCCCTGCACCCCTGATACTCTCCAGCATCACAGTAACACATTCTTTACTTTGCTGAGGGGATCAGAAAGGAACATTAATGGTCTTTAGAATCACACTTACATTAGCAGGGTCTTAGCAGAGGGATTGCTCTCCAGTTAGATTAGCCAGCACTGTGTGAGGACGTGCTTCCATTACTAACAGTAAATATCACTTTTACTGTAAAAGCTTTCAGTCTGAAGCACTTCTGTACTGTGTTGTAATAGCTGGCAAAGCTGTAATCAATTGTTAACTTTGTGCTAACTGTTTTACTAACTTTCTAAAAAAAGTCAGACTTTGTCAAGTAGTAATTCTCTTATTAGTGTAAACAGGCCCTTAGTCCAAAAATACCAACCTGTAGATCCCTAGAGCTCAAACTACTGTCTGACAGTATCTTTTTCCCTCTGGAAGCGCAAACCAGTCATTAAAAATAAAAGCAGAGCAGAGCCCTGCCCTTATTACCCAGCAGATGCTGAGGAACAAACTGCCAGCTGAAAAGAAAGACTCACCACACAGAAAACTGCAGTGTTTCTGTCTCCTGATCTGCAGCGCTGATTTAAAGCCTCTGCTGGAGCTGCTGTGGGCTGAGTAATTTGACAGCCTGCTGAGGGATAACAGCATGTCACCTGTCGCTGTGCTGGCAGTGTGAAGGCGTGGTTGGAGGAGCAGGTGAGTAAGTCGCCCACTGCAATCATGTGTCTCAAATGCCTTTGAGAGCCTTCGGAACCAAACTACAGCTGAGGAGCATGAGCAGAACCCTGGGAAGCTGCTGGGAGCTCTGCCCTGCTGCAGAAACCGCATGGTCTGCCCTGCTGCAGAAACCGCATGCACTGCCCTGCTGCAGAAACCGCATGCACTGCCCTGCTGCAGAAACCGCACGGTCTGCCCTGCTGCAGAAACCGCACGGTCTGCCCTGCTGCAGAAACCGCATGGTCTGCACTGCCCTGCTGCAGAAACCGCATGGTCTGCCCTGGTGCAGAAACTGCACAGTCTGCCCTGCTGCAGAAACCGCATGGTCTGCCCTGGTGCAGAAACCGCATGGTCTGCACCGCCCTGCTGCAGAAACAGCATGGACTGCCCTGCTGCAGAAACCGCATGCACCGCCCTGCTGCAGAAACCGCATGCACTGCCCTGCTGCAGAAACAGCATGGACTGCCCTGCTGCAGAAACCGCATGCACCGCCCTGCTGCAGAAACCGCATGCACTGCCCTGCTGCAGAAACCGCACGCACTGCCCTGCTGCAGAAACCGCATGCACTGCCCTGCTGCAGAAACTGCACGGTCTGTACTGCTGCAGAAACCGCGTGGTCTAAAGCAGGTCTGCACAATATTAAACTAATGATTTTCAGTGTATGTATAACATCATTTATCACAATCAGGTTTTCCATGAACAAGCAGTTAGATGTTGGTAGTAGTTTGTAGTTTTAGTAGTTTGAATGTAAAATTCTAACATTTATCATTTCAGAGCAGAATCCTGTCATATTCTGTGTAGAATATTTAAAAGTCTCTACCCTGCAGACTGTAGTATGGTGCAGTGATTGAGTGGCTGCACTGTAAGATGGTATTTCCTCCAACAGTGCACCAAGAGGGAGAGGACCTAACCCCAACCCAACTCAAGTCCTAACCCTAACCCTAACCCAATTCAAACTCTGACCCTAACCCCAACCCAACTCAGACTCCCTCAACCCTAACCCAAATATGTGTGTGTGTGTGTGTGCGCGCGTGTGTGTGTGCATGTGTGTTTGTGTGTGTCTCTGTGTGTGTATGTATGTGTGTGTTGTGTTTATGTGTGTGTGTGTGCATCGTGTGCGTGCGTGTGTGTGTGTGTGCGTGTGTGTGTGTGTGTGTGAGAGAGGGAGTTACCCACAATCCTCCGCTCTCTGCAGGTCAGGCAGGTTTCTGGGATGGTGCTGCCTCCTTGCAGAGCTGGTTGGTGGAGGGAGAGCACATGCCCAGCGCAGCCTGAGGAATTTATTTCCATCTTATTTCCCTGCCTCACTCCCACGAGCGGCTATTTTAAGACCTTCCCTCTCCACCTCCAGCCCACCACTATTGTTCTGCATCTGGTACATGCAAAGCCTCCGCTGCTGGATCAATATCCCAGCGCATCCCCCCGGGCTGACCCCGCCCCCCTCGCTCACCGGGGGGGCTCTCCGCTGTGGGGGTCTGCGCTCCCATCTCTGCACAGCCCACAGCCTCACCCCAGCGTTGGGTAGGAGGCTGCGAGGAAATTACCCAGCAGGCCTTAAACCCTCAGAATGGTGGCCTCACAGGCTGAGCTCCTGCCGCTCCCCGCTGCCTGGCACACACCTCTCACACCATGCTGCAGTGACATTCGGTGAAATTTGCTGAAATGGTTTCTCGGTTGGTCTAAGCTCTTTCATTTTGTAAGTGTGATGTGTTCAGTTTCGTCCCTCACAAGCAAAGATTTTTTTAAATCAACCTGTTTTAGTCTGAGCTGATGGTCCCCCCACCTACCTATCAACAGGTGTTTATTTCCCAGGAACCAGAATCAATCAGTCAGCATTACTGCAATGGGCCTTACCTTAAACCCTCCGTTAGAGACTAAAGGCATAGAAAAACATTATAATAATTAGAAAAAAGTGAAATGTCACCTAAACGTTTGGAGAGAAACAGCCAAAGTAAGAGTCAGAGTAATCTAGAGTGAGTGTCAGACTAAGAGTCAGAGTAAGAGCCAGAGTAATCTAGAGTATGAGTCAGAGTAAGAGCCAGAGTAATCTAGAGTAAGAGTCAGAGTAAGAGCCAGCCTGCAGCTGTGGGAGCCCCTCTCTCTGTCAGCTCGCATGAGGCCGCTTATGTAAGGCTTGCCTCGCCGCTGTAAGCTCCGCACGGTGACAGGCTGTGTCACTGCTTCCTGCTCAGCCTCCCTCAGCGTGAGGTAGTAGGCGCACTGCCTCGGGGGGCTAAATCCCTCTCCAATCCCTACCCCCTACCCCTGCCGAAAATAAGGCCAGTTTCACAAAAACGTTCAAATTGATGGATGAGGAGGTGGAAACCAAACAGGAATTTGTGCTGAAGACCTTTCTGAGGATGGCTTCTGGGCATTAACTGCTGCTGCTCCTTACCGCTACACCACACTGCTGCTCCTTACCGCTACACCACACTGCTGCCCTGCTCCTTACTGCTACACCACACTGCTGCTCCTTACTGCTACACCACACTGCTGCTCCTTACTGCTACACCACACTGCTGTTCCTTACTGCTACACCACACTGCTGTTCCTTACCGCTACACCACACTGCTGCTCCTTACTGCTACACCACACTGCTGCTCCTTACCGCTACGCCAGACTCTTTCCTTCACTTTCTCAAAGGCAGACAATCCTATTTATTGTGACAGAATGCTGTTACCCTACATTGACTGCTTTGTGTACAGTCTCTCCATTTATAGAGAGCATATTATTGGAAATCCATGTGCAGTAAAGCACTGCTCCCCACCTTTAAACAGATCCATTTCTGTGAGCTGAAGTGCAATTAGTGGGACAGCAGCACGGAGTGGGTCTGCAGCCCTGAATATAAAAGCAGGTGATTGTTGTGCTTCAGGATTTGCTCAGTGACTGGGAGCAGGACATACAGGACTCATTTCTACATACACTTCTGTTCTTTTATGCTGGAAGTCAGTCTGGATAAGAGCATCTGCTAAATTAATGTAATGTAATCACTCTCAGGCCGTCTGGCTCCGTGCCGGTGCTGGGAGATGACACAGGTATGCCCTGCCCCCACCCCGCCCAGCCCTGCCCCGCCCTGACCCTGCCCCGCCCCCAGCCCCACCCCTGCCCCTGCCCCTGCCCCGCCCCTGCCCTCAGCCATTCACACATGACATTCCCCTCTCTCTTAGTACAGACCCCACAGCTCTGTCAGTCAGGCCACCGAATTACCTCCCAGTTTAACTGGCTAAATCCCCCCCCCCGCCCCAGGGGGTGTGTGGTGAGTGTTCTGGCTCTAAACAGCTGCCACAGCAGATGCTGTGCGATGCCCAGGTGGAGGCACTGTGTTAATGCAGCTCGTTATGATTCAGCCTGGCCAGCTCAGCACCGGGGCCGAAAGCCTTTCATTTAACGCAGCTAACTGCCAGGAGATAAACACCGAGCTGAAGAGAACTGCCAATCATTCAACCCTGCAAAAACTTCAGCTACTCACTCATGCCTCTGACACTCAGTGTTACTTCAGATACTCCCTGCTGCTTCCTGCTGAAGACTTTGCCCTGCGTCACCACCACCTTTGCTGCCATTTCCATTGAGTCTGTGATTACCTGAGAATAGTGTTGCTGTAGAATCGTTGGAAATGAGAATAGTGTTGCTTTAAAATCATTGGAAATGTGAATAGTGTTGCTGTAAAATCATTGGAAATGAGAACAATGTTGCTGTAACATCATTGGAAAGACTGTCTAAGCTGCTGTGTGGAGACTGCAGGCTTCTTTCAAGGTCAGAGGTCACTACGCATGAGCTGTGCTCTGCCCCAGTTATAGAAAACAAACTTCTCCTCACAGCAGTTTGGAATGTTCCAGCCCACGAAGCAGAGACTTTCAGCAGTGATCCTCATTATAGCTGGTGTGTCTCTTGTTATTTTCTCTTTTTGATATGACAAGCTTGCAAGCCCAGGTGATGCTGTCCAATAAACTCCTGTTGATTTCACCCACTGAGAATTGTGGTTGTTTGTCTGTTTCCCAGGAGCCTCTGCTTTGGGTGTAAATCTCATTGGACAGCTGTGTGGTGGGCAGGCCTGCTCCGCCTGTACGATACGACCGGTGGCGAATCACAGCTCTGTCACTCGGCTGTGTCACTTCGCTCGGTCATGTTCCTCTCCCTCTGCTCACCATGGTCCCGCTAGCTGTTGGAAATTCTGATGTAACTTCATTAAAGTAATTGAATAACTTCACCCTGAAATTCATAACAGGTCCCTGAACCTCTCCATACCTGGCTTCTCTGACAGACCATGCTGTGAAGAATCTGAGAACACGTCCACAGACGCAGCACACATCCCACGGGTTCATAACGCAGCAAAAAGCGCTTTGCATGCAGCTGCGTAACTCTAATGATAACCCTGCGTAGCCTATACCCAGGAGAGAACGGCTGCAAGTTCGGCAGGAGTGCATTATTGTGCAGTAAAGTATTTGTATAAAGATATTACTTTTTGTTGTTATTTCAATTCACTTGTTCACTTCTCACTTAGTTAGTTTTAGCATCAGTAACAGAAAGTAAGTCTCTGATGAAGTTGTAGAGGGAAGAACAGAGATGCAGTGGCCGTAGGTACCTGAGTGAGATGTGAATCAGATGAGCTGTGATGAGCAGCAGACAGGACAATACTGTCCATCATTAGTGCAACAGTATGAAGGAGAGACACAGACTGGAGCCATGGTACCTTCATGGAATGTTTTTAAATGACAAATTAACAGCAAAGCCTGGGTGTGTCACCATGACACAAGTCCAGCATGTTTTTCTGTGGTTATACTGTGTGTATCTGAAGGAGAGGAGCAAACGCAGAGTATAAATCAGTGCTTTGTGTGTCTGGGAGCACTGTGGAGGCATCAGATCACTCCCAGCGGAATGCTGGGCTCTGTGGTCTACTGCTAATGTCTAAAAATATGAGCCTCAAACTCAAACATCATTCTCTTTCCCTGTCATTCTAATTGCTGCTTACTGCTAGATCCAGTGCTGTGTGTGTGTAAGTGTGTGTGTGCATGTGTGTGTGTGCCTGTGTGTGTGTGTGTGTGTGTGTGTGTGTGTGTGTGTGTGTGTGTGTGTGTGTGAGTGTGTGAGACAGTGGCTGTTGCCCTGACATGCAATTCAGCTCAGCTCTGTGGTCATTACTGGCGCTGGAAGTGGGCTGTTTGTGTTGGAATGTGGGATTACGGCTGTTTCCAGGTTAATGACTGTGACAGACAGCAGCCTTTGTTCCGCAGCCTCTCCTGCAGGGAGCCGTCACTCCTCATCACTGCAGCGACGGGACACAGCAGCACGGCTATTCCCTCGCCTCCCTCTACAGTCTGTTAACACACATCACTATAAAAGGGCTGCTCCCTGCACCAGCCTGGGGACCTGCGCAAAGGTCAGGCTGAATTAACCATCGGGGGGAAGGTTAAACAGAGACGGCAGCCCCAGCTGAAGGAGGTGATTCGCTTCCTCTGGAAGCTGCTGCTGCGTGTGGCCACCTGCTCTCTCTCACCTCACCTGTGTGACATCAGGGTCACAGCCATAATGAACACAGGTGCGTGATGGAATACCTCTCATCTCAACATTCATATTCAGCCTGGAATCAGTGTGTTTAAATCTGCAAAATCTACTAGATGATCTACCAGTCTGCGGGATGGTCTCTCTCTCTCTCTGAATTGACTCCACCCACTAATTCCCCTGGACTAATCATGGATTCACCCCAGCATTGGCCCCCTTACCCAAGGATACAGACTGACGTAGTCTTCACTGTAAAGTGAAACATCACTGTCTGTTTCAAACGCACACACACAAACACACATACACACACACACACACACTCACTCACACCCAGATATACCACTCTTGGCCATTTGCATCTGACACACACACATGCATCCAGATACATGCAGGTATGTTTTGCTGCCTCCATATGTTGCAAACATCTTTTCACTGCAGCTCTTGTGTATCCACGGAGACCTCCTGCTCCATGCAGCGTGTCCATGGCAACCTCATCCGGTGAGTGTTCATACAGAGCGTGAGCCTCAGAGCGATTCTAACCCTCAGACTGCTGGGAAGGACCTGGCAGCACCTGCATAACACACACACACACACACACACACACACACACACACACATACAGACACACATACACACACACAAACACACAGACACACACACACTCTCACTCTCTCTGACACACACGCACGCACACAGATGTTCTTATAAGAAATCATCATTACTTCCAGCAAGAATGTGCTGTGAGCAGGTCAAATCAAAGTCACACCAAAGTGGCTTAACAAATAATCCAGGAAGAAGATGACAGTTTATAGAGATGGATTATTACTTTATTTTTCAAAATTTCATTCCTGGGTGATATCACAGACTCAGCTACATTGCTGATCATGTGATGTGGTAAGGACTTGGAGAATACCCGATCATCAAGAGTTAGACAGATCATACATTACCAGCCATCCCCCTCAAGAACTGAAGGTTCTTGCATTTTAACCTAAATGAAAGTATTTGTTTTTCTGTCAGTGCATATAACATGCTAGCAAATAAAAAGTCAAGAAATCTTGCAGGTATCGGTAAGTAAGTTTCATTGCTCCGGTTTATACCGGAGGTTCCGTGATGTTGCAGAGGTTAGAGATGTCAGCGCATCCTTCAGGGCAGCTCACGGGGGAGGGGTGCTGCTGGTAGAACATCGTTTTTCAAACCTTCCTGTGACTCAGTAAAGGAAATGTCTTGTCTGAATGATAATCTTTTACTTCAGAACTTTACATAAACCTGAATAAATCTTCTGACAAAAGATTTTTGAACTGTAAAATACGCTTTCTTTAACAATAGTGTAGTGAGGAGTTTACCCGCCCCTGCGCAACCTCGCCCCAGCGGCTAGCCGCACCGGAATGTGATTTTCTAAATCATTTTGGCTGAACCCAGGTCACAATAGAGCCCCTGTAGTCAAGGCGCGGGTTTTTCTCTCTTGTTCGATTCTGGAATGCAGCCTGGGCATAACTTTGTGAGAAAGTATAACTGTTTGTAAGAAAGTTAGCTCGGTCTGCGGCGCAGGACTCAGTTATTCGGCGGTTGCTCGCTGCAGCCCCCGGCGCGTATTGGTGCTCGTTACGGCCCTGCGTGCGCTTGCGATACTACGCGACCCAGCCGTGGACTGCGCGTCCTCACATTGGACTGTTGCCGCAGGACTGTTTGCCACCGCCCGGCGTGTGACCGAGCCCTGGACGGAACCACGGCCTTACAGCGGCCACATGCTGCTGCAGGATGCGGCTCTGCGCGGTGCGACGGCCGGCAGCGGCGCAGATCCCCGCGTAACACGCAGGCCGAAGAGTCCCGGGCCGCCCGCAGGTTAAGTGCCTCCCCGTTCTCCTTCCTCCTCTGTCCACCTGCTGCACTAGACCCACCCCCTTGCGTTTGTTTGTAGTAACTATGATGAACTCATTTTGTGTTGGTTTTATAGGATGAAAAATAACAGGCAGTTGGAGGAGAGGTAGCTGATCTGGGTCAATATTACATTATTGTAAAATATTGAAATGAGAGTTACAGGTTACTGTTGACTCGGGAGGGCGAGTGTGGTTCTATCAGGGTGGTGACCTAAACGGTGATTTCACTGCACGCAGGGTGATGTACTGCACTGAGTTGTCTAGGTGGGTTTGTAACATACCGTGGACCCTTTTCATTGATCAGCAACGAATTTATAATAATCTAGGCCTTGAAACTTTGCAGTGTATTTAGTGAGATTTGCTTCGCTCCCGGTAAGTAACCATTTGTAATAGTTGGTTTCTTTTGGGCCCCAGCTCGCTGTTAGAGTAAACGCTGGTAAGATTGTTTGACAGAATGTCTCTCCTCTCCCCTGACTAATGTTTATCAGGTCATTTTAATTAGGAGTTATAATAAAAACTAACCTGTTGTGATTCTCAGGCGGATTTTGTTGTCTTTGGTGAGTGCTGACGCAAAGCAGACCCGGCGCTCTCGCGGTGCTTAGGGGCGCACCCCCAGACAGACCTCATTGTACCCCCAGTTGTCTCCGCATATCCCGATGTCTACATAGTATTTACGACTTTTTGTGCACCCTTCTGTATTTTCTCCAAGCGCCGAGCCTGACGCAAAAAACCCTAGGGTGCGGGCAGTTACAAAAGTAATTCAAAGGTTTTATTGATCTGCTGGTTTTTGGAGCGCTACAGTGGGAAAAATTACATGGAGGCTGATGCCGCACACGTTTTTGTTTACTTTGGTATAGTTTCGGTAAACGGTACATTTGAACTTTTACCGAAGCTCCGTTTTCATTCCCAATTGTCAAATAGTGAAGGAGAAAATAACCACGTTGGTGCGTCAGTTTCTTTTGTTTCAATAATTCACTGTGGATGAGCGAGGCGGCGCGTCTGATTCATTCAAGGTGTTCGGAAGCTTTGGGCGAAACGCTGACGTTGTGTCTTTTCTCAGCTCTTCCTGAATGGAGTTTTTATCTCAACTCCAGGAAGCTTAAATAAATAAGCGGGAAGTTGTGTTGGTTTATTCTAATGAATAGTGCTGTCTCATCACCCCTTCTGCTGCTGGTGAGTCCTACAGAAATCTCCTTAAAGTTCAGGGGTAGGATGATACCTTTTATCTCTTCCATTTTCTTTTGATTTGCCATATATTTAACAGATGCAACACATGAAACAGCCAGTTATTTCTCTTTTTAAGTTTGCAGTTTCATTACCATAGGTCACTATGGAGACCTTGTGTCTGACTGGGTCCCCTGGTCTTCATACCTGTCAAATCCCTGCATTGCAAAAGCTGTCTTTCTCTTCAGCTCCTGAGTGTCGGGTTATGGGAAGCAGAGCCTGAGCAGGAGTTTCTTTTCTGAGATTTTTAAAGAGAAGTGCAACAGAGAGGAACCAGACAGAACAGATAAAGATAAGAAATTACTCTTAAAAGATGACTGCACTCCCCAGCCTCTGTTCCATCTTAAATCAGAGTTTTGTGACATCAAACAAGCAATGGTGGCATTTTTATAGATGTTGTGAATACAGATTGTCAGTTTCATTGTGAAGTTCTAACTCATTGCTGAGGTAGATGCTAAAACTGTTCAGCTGAGTTGGATGAGCATCAGTTTATTGACATAATTCAGTCACTAAATCACCATCATATCTTCATAATGGAGCAGCTGATGGCTTGGATGACTTTGACAGTAAGATACAGATTTAGTTGGGAAGAGCTTCCCAAAGAACCTAAAATCAATAAATGTCACCTAGAATAAAACGGCTCCCTGAGCAGCTCCAGACACCCCTCTAATGTCTGTCAAGAAGAAACATTAATTCCAGTCAGCTGCCTGGCCAGGCCTCCTGGATCCTTCCACAGATGAACAAGAAAAGCAGAGGCTTAGTAGTTTTATCGTATTGCTCTTCTTGCACCCCATCCCGGTCCTCCCCTGGCCTCCTTCAGTATGAAGTTACAGCCGAGTCTGTGATTGCGCCAGTCGTTCCGTTCACTCAGCCGCCCGGCGGGTTTGGCGGACGTGAAGTGTAGTGGTGCATCTGCTTCCTGTCATGTGCACACGCTGCTGTTGCCCTGTCCTCCCAGTGCTGGCATTACCTTCCCTCCAAGCAGATTCCCTCCCCCCTGCTCTTTGGCCGGGCGGCTGACTGGGAGTGCTCGTCCTGCTGCAGCACTGCCGCTCCTCAGGAAGGGAGACTCGCACTCTGTCTGCACGCGCAGTGTGCCGTGCACCATGCACCATGCGCCATGCACCGTGCACCATGCGCCGTGCACCGTGCACCGTGCACCATGCACCGTGTGTCCTGCACAGGAATGCAAACTTTGGATGCAAATGTGCAACTTGTGGAGCTCAAGTGAGGTCGTGCATGTGAAAGCTCTGTAGCTCTGTGTATCGTGGTGTTCAGGTGGGCAGATGGGAGTGTAATGTACAGGTGAGGTACCGTGAGAAGGGAGAGATTAAAATATGTGTGCGTGTGCGTGTACGTGTCCGTGCAGATAGGTGAGTGGAGGTGAGGTTTGCTTTGATAATCCTAGCAAACTACATTTGCCTGTTCACTCAAAGAAAGCTGCTTCTCATCCTTGTCCTGTAAAAACAGAAATTAGAGCAAGACGGATAAAAAAAGCTCCCGAATTGAGTGTAATCTCCCTCCAGGAGACCTCAAGAGAAAATGCGGTCTTCTGGAGGTTAGTGAGTAAATTAAATCGCAGGGCAGGACACATTTGTCTCGGGTAACCTTTGGGCTGACAGGAGGTGCTGAGGTTGTGATCCCAGCTCTGCTTCTGAGAGAGAGGATGAGTGCCGTGCGCTCCTCTGAGGGTTTCATTTACAGGAGCCTGGCGCTCCGACACCGCACTGCCCGACTCCGGGGGATGCAGGCGGATCAGCCGCCCATCAGCCTCAATCTGCCGCTGTGAGGCAGGGAGTTTCAGCCCCGTTCCACAGCCAAAAACACAGCAGCGGTGAGGGGGTGGATCAGCCTCAGGAACCCCAAACCGGGTGAACCAATCAAAAAATTTTAGCTCTTCATAACAAAGCATTATGATTGGCTAAAATCTTGAATGTTGATAGCATGTGAGTTACACCCGTTATGGGGTGAGGAAGCCTGTCTCTGTCTGCATCTCCATACCTCAGCCTTATGAACCCAGCAGGAAATGGTTAAATTGCAGTGTAACTATGTGTAATGAAACCTCCAGCTGCAATATATTGAAAAGTGCAGAACTGCATAATGAGACCCAGCCTCACTTATGGTGAGGGCAAGGGGAGGGGGCAGCTGGGAGAGTGTACTCAGCCAGTCAGTCATTTCATTCAGCAAGACTTCAATAGCTGCTAATTTCTCCCAAATTAGCCCACGCTCAAAGATGCACAACAGTAATGATGGGATCCAGACATTATCACTGCATAAATACCTTTAAAATCCAACCCTAAACAATAATTACTTACCCACTGGATTAATGTGCTCTGGCTGTTTGCTTTGTGCTTGGTGTCTGTGGGCTGGGTGGGGGGGGGGGGTAGGATCGTATCAGTTATATGCCCCTCCCCATCTCAACCCAGAGTAATGATGCTGCTAGAGGCCTTCATCTGTATGGGGTGTAGAAGTAGAGAGAGATATTGCGGTTAAAAAACAGGGGGTTCAGTGTTTCTGCCCGTCTTATTAAATGATGTCATGCGTGTTATTCATGCTGATGTTGGGATCATATCCAGAGCAGCATGCAAAGAGCATCATTTTCGCAGCCTGTGTGATTCTCTCTGTAGTTCACTGCTCCTGTGCTTTTTTAACAGATACTTTATGTGATAATGGCGTTTTATGTGCAAGTGTCAACCTCAGGAGAATGCGTGCATCTTCAGAACAAGAAAAAACACTTTACTTTGTTCCTCTTAGCTGTGCAAACACGCCTTTAGACATCGTCAGGACAGCCTGGAAATGGCTAATTAGACTCAAGGGCTTTCCATCACGCTTCCAGGGCCTCTATGTGCCTTCATTCATACAGAAAAAGCCAATAACATCATTAAAAAGATATTCAAAAAACTTGCTGCTAATGCACTGAAGTTTCTCTGTGTTGGCTTGATGAGTGTCAGTTCTAGACATTTAGGATACACAGACACACATTTGGTTCCATAAAGTCATCATACAGCATGCAACGGCCATGTTATTGCATCTCCTGCAGGTTGATTTCAGAGCGCATTCATTCTGCTCCAGTCTCTCCTCTGTCCCCCCCACACTCACAGCCTCTTTCATTAGACTTTAAGAACAAAAATGCTGCCAGTGCACCATCAACATATATAGTCAGTCAGCACTGACCAGTATCATATACTCAATCACATTTTTCAATCACAAGACAGTTCATCTGAATAACCTCATCATTTAAAAATGTTGTGCTTGTAACATACCAGCCCACACTCTGCATTGAAAATCACCCTCCCCTCTCTGAATTTGCACATTACACATGCTGGATATAAGTCTACTTTGTGCATTTGCACATTAAATATATTTCTGTTCACACTCTGCGTTCTGTGTTTAGGTGTTACACTGTTTCACAGACTGGTATGTTTAAGATAATGAGAAGTAATGTGATAATACATCTCTAAGGTCCCTCTGGCTTCAGCAGGTAAAGGTAAATGCTGGGGCTCGTCCCCTTGGCCCGGTTTCGAGAGCGGCTGTTTCGTCAGCCAGCAGTGACCAGGAGCCCTCAGCCGCACAGCGAACAGTCCTCAGTCCCAGGGGTTAAGATTGGGATTGTCAGTCAGGGTCGCTGTTTCATCGTTTGCTTGTTTCGTCACTGATGAATTTAAAAGGTAAATGCTTGGGTCCTGGCCAGAGGTGAAAGAACAATCATTTCACAGAATATTTTAGCAGATTTCAGATTTGTAAGGGTGTAATGAGGTCTAAGAGCATAATAATAAAAATAATAATAATGGTTCTTCTTTGAATATTAATAAAAGATTTAACAATATCATGTCATAGTTTGATAATATCTGTATTTCCGTACATAAAGGTTGCATTTGATGTGGTTATAACAGTGCTTACATTTGGTTGGGAGTCTGAGGAATGGATCACATTTGGCCACAAGCCAAGGATGTTGACCCCCGTGTGGACATCATAAACAGGGAAAAGAACTGACAATTCTCCTCCCAAATCTTTGTTTGGACCTCTAGATCCGAGACCTCTAGACCTCTAGACAACTGACACAAAATCCCACATTAACTGTAACTGTAATTATGTATGATGACTCCCATGCAGTCAGAGGCCAGGTGGGGCCCTACCTGCCCTCTGTGTGCCTCGCAGGAGAGGGTAAGGGAGAGTCATCATCTGCGGTTTCTGCGGTTTCAGAGCAAGCCAATTCTGCAGATTGGCTTGCTCTGACACGGGCAACATGATGAAAGTAAAAACAAGTTAATAAAGTCCAACTGGACAAAAAGACTGAAAGAGTCCAGACTCATTCAGAGAGTCCCCAATCATTCTGCTCCTTTCCTCCTCTGTGGAGGCAAACTGATCCGTGGAGTCCAGTGTATTACCTGCAGATGGCCGTGTGAACGCGGTACAGTGCGACGGCCGTGTGAACGCGGTACAGTGCGACGGCCGTGTGAACGCGGTACAGTGCGACGGCCGTGTGAACGCGGTACAGTGTGAGGGAGGGCTGGCTGGTTATGCCTCTCTGAGAGCAGAAGCTCTGTGCTCTCTCAGCTGAGTGGGAACAGGGGGCCAGTGCACTTCACTCCTGAGTGTCATTATGTCTGATAAGAATCACACCTCCTCCTTCCTGCTCTTTCTCCAAAGGGTGGGTGTGGTATTGGGGGGGTGAAATGAGGGCTGTATGTCTGGTCTGCTGCAGGTGTTATACAGAGTCACAGTGCCCTGTGTACTGGAGGAGCATCAGTGGTAGAACAGCATGCAAGCGGAACCAGAAACTCCAGGTGCTGAACAGAGCAGAGGATGGTGGGAAAGAGCTGCACGCAGGTCTCTGATTGGTTGAAGGAGGTTCCTTTGCTGCCCAGGCTGTGGTTGCTCTCTCCTGACACACCTCCTCATGAATATGCATAATGCAAAAGTAAGAATACTTTCAGCTTCAATGAGGAGAGAGGCAGTGTTCCACATGTTAAGCTGAACATCTTATCTGTAAGAGGGGTGAGTGTCTCTGGAACAGAAGGGTAACAGCACTGTTTTATTTGCAATATTTTTGTGATTAAAAAACATGAGTGAACAGATACTTAAGGAACACCTTTGCAAATAATCCTAAAAAAGGTCTGATGAAGTGTTGAATTTAGCTGACACCTATCTATTAATCCTCTGTATTAAATAGCATTTATACTGATATACTGATGAAAGTATGTGAAAGTTAATAATTTTGACCTCTCTGCAAAAGCAAGGCGTTAAACAGCAGGGTATCGACGCAGTCTCTGCACACTCTGCCCTCCACGTGTTCAGTGCTAATCCTTATCAGAGCTCATCTCTGTTCCTGCTCTTTTCTCTTCACTTCAGTGGGCAGAGAGGTAATCCAGCGCTCTCTTTCTGTCTAATGGAAATACTCACAGCATAATGTGACACAGTCTGTCAGCTGACACAGAGGTTACAGGCCGTGACTCCTCTCCTGCGTATGGGATACCACTAACAGCCCTGCTAATATACTACATACAGGACTTTAATACTGCAAGACTACTCGTGTAGGAGATTACTGTGCATTTAGTACCACAGTACCCAACACCCCCTGCATGTGTTTCTAAGGTGACTTCACTCTACAGGGTCTTCCAGTGCACAAGTGAGGTGAGAAATTGTTTTAAAGTGACATATTTAGGTATGTTTTAAATGGTATTTTTGTGGAGATAAATAAATAATGGTCATTTCAACTGCTGAGGGCACTAACAACAGACGATTTCCGCAAATTAAACGTTTCACGTCAATTCAGTGTAATTTGGTCTGTATTACCTGAGAGCGTGGGAGCACAGATGCTCTTGAATGAACCCCGTTGGTTTGAAATGTAAAAGTGAATTCAGACTAAGCTGCAGGCTGACCCAGTGCACCTTCACACACGCAGTGTTTGTTTTTCTGAAATTGAGCTGAATGAAAATGTGTGAAGGAGGAGCTCAGCGCTGCTCCAGCAGCTGCATCAGCACTGTAGCTGAATGAGCCCAAATCCTGCTGCTACCGACCGCAGCTGGGGGCTTCCTCTCTGCATCAGTATGAAGATGAATTCAACACACACACACACACGCACACACACACGCAGGCACACGCATACACTCAGAGACACACACACACACACACACACACACACACACACACACACACACACACACACAGTTTCTGAGATCACTGGCAGCATATCAGAGGTGGAATATTAAGGGTTAAACATGCCACATCCATGGAAAGTGAGTGTAAGATGCATAGCAGGATGTAACATACAGACAGGTACATACAGTACTGTAACACATAGAGAGGTAGTCATTGTACCACACATGCATACACACCTTTATAATGCTGACTTGGGTAAAGAATTGGAGAGATTTCACTTATTCAAAGGTGAAAGGGTTTGGAAGCGTAAGCAAAGCTCTCAGTGTTCCACATGGCTCTGAGTCTGAGGGATGAAGAGCTACAGACACACAGCAAACACACTGAGGAACCCACAGATAACACACACACACTCTGAGACACACAGCAAACACACTGAGGAACCCACAGATAACACACACACACTCTGAGACACACAGCAAACACACTGAGGAACCCACAGACAACACACACGCTCTCTGACACACAGATAACACACACACACACACTGAGACACACAGCAAACACACTGAGGTGCCCACAGATAACACACACACACACACACACACTGAGACCCACAGCAAACACACTGAGGAGCACACACAGAGCAGAAGTGGCCAGTAATGTAAGTAATATCATCTATAAACAATACCATCTATAAACATTAGTGAGAACAGCTTTGAAATTAACCTCTGTGAGCATGTCAGGAAGAGTAAATCACTGACACAGGAAGTCACTGATATGCTGTTTCCTCAGAGATCACAGCATAACAGAATACAGGCAATGGATAAAACTTGAGAAAATGAATGAAAGCAAAGCAAACATTTACAGACTCCTTCAGCATAACTGTGTTCATCAATCTGCTCTATCTAAACCATTTTGGTTCTAAACTGTCGTAATTATCCACAGGTGTAGATTGAATCATTTTACTGGAGGGGGCCCCAGTTGATGATGAGTTGTGTTTTGCAGATGAGCGCTTTCTGCTCACAGGATTGTGGCTCTGTATGCGTGTCACTGTACTAGTGCTCTCTGCTGTGAGGAGTAAAACTGTATTAGCATTGACCACTGAATTATCGACATTACAGCTGCATCTAAATGAATATTGTCATACAGCAGGTGTTTTACTAATCAAAGCCATATTTTCAGTCCTCTTTCCCTTTGCCATCTGTGCTTTCCTCCACCTGTCTTTGACAAACAGGTAAGACTGAGGACACACCATTCAATGAACTGCTACAGTAGCCCTGTCAGTTCAGGTTTCCATAAGCAAATGTGATGCTCTGAGTCCTGGAATGTTCCTGTCTCTCCCTCCATCTGTATTGAGCTGTTGGGTTTCCTCCCTGATAGAATTTCAGCAGCGATTAGCGCATGTTAGCGTGCGGGCGATTCGCTCTCTCCGAGCGCTGTGCCAGCCTTCAGGCCCTGAACTGTGAGCACGGCCCACAAGCTTTCACCATGCGTGACTCTAATGAGGGTCGCTGGCCTCGCTGTAGCGGCAGAGACACAGACTGAATCTCTGATGCGGTGCAGGCATGGCAGCGCAGCAGGGCATTGTGGGAAAAGGCTGGCGGAGCGGCTGGAGGAGGCTCATTAGCGGGGGCAGGTACGTGCGCCCCTGCGGGCCGGGGGGTGTGAGCGATTAAAGAGAGCGTGTCTCAACGGGCTGCTTCAGCGTGTCGCACAAGCAGCCGTGACCGTGCGGTCACACCGATCCCAGCGCTCACTACCCATAATGCACCTCAAAAATGAAAGCCAGCATGTTCCAGCCATTCTGTGCATATGCCTACCTGACATGTTTAAGCGCTTACCTTGCCTCTTCAAGGACGTTGCTGTTTTCTGAAGAGGTACCTGTGAAAACTCAAAATGAAGTTAAACATATTGTGGAAATACACAATTAATTAGATGAACTATGTATTTGTCTGTTATGACTATGGTATATGCCTATACCACACATACGTATGAGTGTGATGGTTTTTATGACTTTGCTGAACAGGCAGTCATATCACTGCTGCCCTCATCCAGAGCCACTTACACAGTTTACATTTTTATATGACTTGTTTATACAGTAATATCGTTACAGAATCATTTCAGGTTAAGCACAATGCTGAGGGATCCAAAGATGCACCCCACCTGGGAATCAAGCCTGAAACCTGTGTTACACCACACACATCCTACCCACAATGCCACACTGCTGCCCTGCTCCTTACCACTACACCACACTGCTGCTCCTTACCACTACACCACACTGCTGCTCCTTACCGCTACACGACACTGCTGCTCTTGTGAAAAGTTTTTTGTGGCTGCTAATCCAATAGGGCATTAAACTATCAGGAATTGTTACCTTTGACATTTGACCTGCTTCTCCATAGCAGGTATATACCTGGCTGAGGTGTGGTATCGGTGATGCGAGTGACTTCTTGTGTGGAGCTGCTATATTAAAGAATGCTGGTGCAGCCTCTAAGGCCGCCCCCCCGGGCTCTGCCCCCAGCGATGCTGGCCTCTCTCCGGATAAAAAGGCAGCTCGCGCTGTGAGCCCAGCTCAGTGTGTGTCTCCCATGTTTTTATCAGCACTGATCTCCAGCAGTATCAGGGTCTCTTTGCCTTGTCCTCCTGACTCAGAGTCTTTACCGAGACGCCAGAGAAGCCTGGCTGCACTGCCTTTAAACAGACAGGCCTGCAGGGTCTGCGTTTGAGCCTGGGACCGACTCCCAGGCATCAGGAATAAAGCATGAGCTTCTCTGGCATCAACACAAAGGCATGCGGTACACACTCTGAGTGCTGGACTGCGTGTTCTCAGATACTGCAGCCTGTTCTATGTTATTGCAGCATGTTCTACACTATTGCAGCAAGTTGTAATTTGTGTCCGGGTATTGTGTATGGTAAAGTATGATGAATAGGCTGCTCCTGGTGGTTTTGTATTGTGGGGTGTTGGTGGTTTACTGTGCATTGTAGGGTGTGGTTATGTATTGTGGTGTGTGACAGATGACACCACAGGGGGCGCTGTTTCTGTGCCCATATTTCTATGTGTGTGTTGTTATATAGTGCCCTGCTATACATTTGAACATAGCTCTTATTCTGACCCCCCCTCTCTGTTGCACCAGCACTGTCCTCCAGGGAGGGGGCAGCTGGTGGGGGGCCTTTTTTTTATCATTTTAATAATGCTATTGCTACAACCGCACTATAAACAACTGCTCAGCCCCCTTAGGAAGAGTTATGCACTAATTAAATGGATTTTCTTTCAGGAAGGAGAGGTCCAGTAATTGCTGTATAATTATGCACAAAAGACGCCAATGCAAGATAATTGTCACCTGCTATTTGTATGCGTGTGTGTTTTTTAATGCTAACTTTTAAAACTGGATTTGGCAGCCTTATGGAAGTGTTGAATTTAGAGCAGGGTGTGAGCATCATAATTCTCCAAACTGAAGAAATCTACATTAAATAATTCAACCATGTGGAAGTTTTGAAGTTAAATTTAATAGGAAATAATAAAGGATAACCAAAACACACTGAAATAGATATGATGGAATATACATCCGTAGTGTTCAGAATTCCCTCCAACATCACATACATCTGCCAGCATGTGGCTCTATAACAGCGTCTGCTGGGCTGTGTACAGTGTAAAAAAGATTTGCTTTTTGATTACAGGAGGGGGACATTAAGCCATGTATTTAACATATGTCCCACAGAGTCCTTATATCTCTAATAACTAAATTGCTTGAGCAAAATTTTACATCCATATGTTCAATAGCTGCTCACCGTCCAAGAGGCCCCAGTTATCAGTCTTCCTGTGTTTTATGTAGTTTTATTAGTTGTATAGTTTAGTTTTATTAGTATTAAAAACATGATACCAAGATAACAGTCCAAATCCTACTTCAAAGAACTGACAGCGAACAGGTGTCTCCCAAAATGCTGTCTTGTGAGTCCCAGAATATCAGAACACATCAGCAAACACTGTCTGGCGGGGTCCTGGTGAAAATTTAACAAAGTGACTGCAATCCTTCCAAACCACATGCTGATTACCGGTCTCCCCATCCAGACAGCATCAGAACCAAACCCGTCTCCCTCGGGTTCGGAGTTGCTCTCTCTGCGTGGTGATGTTACAGCACATACTCAAAGTGAGCTGCACACGCAAACGTGTGCACCTGTGATCCTAACAAGGGGTTTTAAAGTACAAAAGGATCAGTGTAATTGTCATAAGACAAATAGGACACAAGCAATGGGTTTAGGCAGGGACAGTTTAAAATAAAATTAAATAACTAAACAGCTGCAACAGGTGAGTGCTGATAATTATGCTGCCTTTGTCTCATTGGCCAGTGAATGATGCTTGTTGTGTCAGTATCAGTATCTCTAATCGTAATGCTGACACGTCTCTGAAGCATCAGTGGTTCTGGAGTGAAGCTCAGAATGAACCTTCTCCATCCTGTGGCAGACAGTGACAGACAGTGACAGGCGGCTGAGGCTTCACAGAGCCCCAGCAGAGTGATCATGTGCTATCAATGGCTCACTAAACCAATCACTGTGTTTCTGCAGTGGACAGCAGGGTCATTTGATTGGTTTACATGAGACAGTAACTGACAGGGTCAGGTGGAGTATTGGCTCAGCATGATATTAAACGCTGCTGGACATCATTTTCTAATGTCAGAATAAGAAAATATTCCAATGGCCGCTGTGACACTTTAGCTTCTGTTTTTTGATGTTTTTCTTGCCGGTCATCGTTTGTTCCCGGCTGCGAGCTTGGCTGGTGGCATAATGGTGACCCAAAGCGCTTCCTTCTGCTGCAGTCCTCCTTCCCAGGGCAGCCATGATGGAAGTGTAACATGTTCAGGCTGAGCTCTGAAATGAATTTGAATGGGAGTAATTAAAAAGGACCTGCCTGAATGTCTTCTAATTATCTGGCCGGACGCACCCAGTGCTTATCAGTATACCTGCCCTTCCCCTCACTGTGTGGGTATTTCACTTTTGGAGATTTTTTTTTTTTAAGCACACTTCAGTTTGGCTCAGTCTGTGTAAATAACGTTTAATTTTAGAACAAACACAGCTGCTCTCATTAGGGCTGGAACGGACGTCATTCACCCACCGAAAGCTACCAATTTACCATGACAACCACCTTTACATGGTTAGCTGATAGGTTGGTACTCTTACTGTTGTTACTACCTAAGTCTTATCTTGGTGCTGAGATGTATTTTGTTTGATTGGTTGTTGGTTTTTTGTCATCAGTTTATACATGTGTATCAGTTTTTTAGAAGAACAGCAGTAATACGAATCATTTTGACGTCATAGTTTGCCTGGTGTCGCAGGGACTTGGCCGTGAGGGACACTCCAGAGGCTGTTTAACCATTACACTCTGAGGGGCGGCTGAGGCCGCAGCAGTAAATAATTCAGAGTGTTATTCTTCTGCGTCTGCCTTTCAGAGCGGCGATACAGCTGTGAAATATTCATCTGCACCGCAGATACTCAATAAACACAGAAGAGAAGAACTGACACTGACAAGATCTTACAGGAAGAAGTGGAGTGAAAACCCTCTCAGAGAAACAGTGGAGGAAGCTAACGTGGAGAGGCAGGCCGTGTGTGATCTAATGGGGCTGCTGCCATTCAGACACATGCTATGCCTCATACCGCACCTTACGCTGTACTTCACACTGCGCCTTATGATTATGTAGTTAGTTTTATGCAGTAATGAAAGAAAAGATCATAAGTTATTTCCTCTTTTGAGATATAGATATATAGCATCCCCAGTAAGATGCCCCAATAAGATTTTGCGAAAAAGGCAGAGGCAGCAGTTGTGGGTGGAGAGAGAGATCATGTCCAAGGCTAGATGTTTTTATCTGAGTATTTCTGGTGGGTTTAAGACAGTGTCTGGTACATAGTGACCCCAGACCCTCAGTGAAGCTGGGCATCACACTATTACAGATCAAAGTGAGGCATTATATACATCCTACTGTGATGCAGGGTAATGTTGCTTTCAGATGATTCTGAGACAGGATGTGGACATTAGTATTATGTAGGATAAGGCTGCTGGTATGGATTGTTGTTACACACTGTCTGTGTGCCAGTTTAAAGTAAGGCTGCTTTCATAGTCACTACTTAGTGCTTTGCATTTGCTAAAAACCTTTTACTGTGTGCTTCACAGAACTGTTTTTAATCTTGATGCTTAATCGTTACTTGCCGCTTGGTACCGGTGTCCTCGTGGATCGTGTTTTTATGACATGCATTAGATGTGTCACAATGACCTTGAGACATTGAAAGTTGCTCTGGATAAAAGCATCCACCAGCATGAAAGAATAAAAAAGCATGAATTAATAATGATTACCATAGTTTGCCATTTCCAGGTGTGAATTCATTAAAAATTTTTGGCCTTCTATCCGGCCATGTTTCATTCACAGAACTGAATGGCGATTATTACATTACAGCAGAGGCTCTTACCCAGAGTGACTTCCAGTGCAAGAGGACAGAAGTGCCTCCGTCAAAGTTATATAAGCAGCAGTGCCAGACCTGGTTAACAGTGTCCTAGGCCATATTCACATGATGTTTGCTTAACAGACATTCTTATCCTGGATCACAAAGCTGTTTTTACAGGTTTCCATCCATTTACAGAGCTGGACATTTACTGAGGTGAGTCAGGTTACACACCTTACCCAAGGGTACAACAGCTGCGGCCCACCTGGGAAATTCCAGCATTGTTCCTGTTTTTACTGTTCTGCTGTGGTGGAATGCATGCCTCTGGCTGAGATTGTGGAAAAATAATAACACCGCTTTAATACTGGAGTTTTTTACATGGTTTGCACACACACAGTGGTAAATTAAGACTTAAATCTTTAGATACTGGACTGGGTAGCTGAATCTCAGAGAGGAGAACACTGTCCATCCCACAGGTAAGACGCCCACAAGTGAGATGGTGAGGCTCTGTCAGGGAAGAGGTGTTGCAGGTGTTTAAGGTAGTTATACAGTTGTAGCAGTGAGGCCGTTTGGACTGGGCTGTGATACGGGTCGAATCCTGGGTTTGTGCCGGTGCGAGCCCTGAGCGGCTGTGTGGAGGAGACGCAGTGTGAGAGGGTCTGTGTGGAGCAGGCGCAGTGTGAGAGGGTTTGTGTTAGCGCACAGCTGTGTGGCTATGTGGAGGAGACGCAGTGTGAGAGGGTCTGGGTAAGGAGGCCCACTGAGCATACAAATACGCTCTCCAGAGAGCAGAGTGTCGCTGTGCTGCAGTGTTCCCCTCGCCATAGCTGTCCATCCGCTTATCAGCACACAGCACAGAGCAAACAACACAGCGCGGCAAACAACACAGCGCGGCAAACAACACAGCGCAGAGCAAACAACACAGCGCAGAGCAAACAACACAGCGCAGCAAACAACACAGCGCAGCAAACAACACTGCGCAGCAAACAACACAGCACACACTTCCTCCCGCCTTCAAATAACACATCGAGCTATGCACACTTATACACAGCAAGCTATGCACACTTACACACACTGAGCTACACATGCTTACACACACTGAGCTACACATGCTTAAATGCACCATGCCTACTATGTTTAAATATATCATTTTTGGCATGTACTGAAACATGTAGCATGGTGTATTGTAAATGCATACATTCTTTAAGGATTATTGCAAACTCTGATTGCTGAATGAATACCATGCCCTGGGGACTGGTTATGAAACTCCAGCACATTTCGGCTGAAACAGCTCCCTCTGTTGGCCGTGAGCGGGATGGTGGTGGACCCTGGGAGCCAGAGAGTGGCATCGGTAAAAGATCAGACCGATTATTACACGATAAACTGTGTCTGCTGGGACACTGGAGCCCGAGTGCAGGGAGGGGGAGGGGGAGGGAGCGGGCGGGGCGGGGTGGGAGGGGCTGTTCATTGTGATGTCATAAAGGGGAAGATGAGTGCAGTGACCGAGCACACACACCGCACAGAACGCCTGAGGAGAGCTGGACAGGCAGGAGACACACAAGCAGAAAAATCCTCCCTCACTGCGATCTGTGTCCTCTCTAAAAAAGCATTTTCTCTGAACCCTCTTGGGTGCTGATCATCGATATTTGTGCTCCATTTCACTGCTGCAGCCCCCCAGAACAGCGGGTGGGTATCTGCACATGACCATTCCTGATCTTCTTCCATGACAGCGTGTGGCCGGAGTGTGACTGTGTCAGTGGGAGAGAGGATGTTGCAGGGGATGCTAAGGCAAGATTCATTTCCTGTGAGTTTCCCCCTAAGCTGAGATCCCTGCTGTACTTACAACAGAAAAAAGGAAAAAAATAACTTGGAAAATGATGAAAACCAGCCAGAAATAATCCCTTTTTTGAGCATGAATTTTTTTAGCTGTATGGATGGTGCATTTTTCTACAAGAGAAGAGGTTTTCTTTATCGGGCTGAACTCAGCACCACAACAAAAACACTTTAAAATCAGTTTCATTTCCTCACCAGAATGACAAAGTGCAATGGTTCTGGGTGCCAGTTAGTGCTGGCCTCCAAAGCTGAGCTATACTCTTCATCTCTGACTTCAATTCTGAGTTTGAATGAATAATTAAAAATACATAATCCCAAATGGTGTAAAAAATTATAGACTGAAAGGTTTTCTTTGGTCTTATTAAGGAAAGGGAGCAAGGAAAATATTTAACATAGTGGCTCACTGTGCAAAAAAAAAAATGTAAATTGCATAAGAAGGATTTAAAATAAGAAGATAGATTTGCAGGAATAGAAAAAAGAACTGTGTTATTTTATCTAGACATTGTACCTCCAAGCTAGTTCCCACTGTGTGCCCATCTCTTTGTAAGAGGTTACCGCCACAGCAGAGACATTTCATCTGAAGATGCTGGAACAAGCCCCACAGGGTGGGCTTTAATGTCTGGGGCAGGATATGATACAGGGATTTAAAGATTTACCACTCCTTACCTTTTTTTTCTGAAACGTCTGGCTCAGATGCCTATTGGCGTTCCACAAGATGAATTTAGAGGGTGATTCCTACCAACCACAAAGCTTTCAGCCGCAACAATACTTTGAATAATTTATGGACTCATTTACAGTGATATTGCTCATTCTTTCCTTACACATCCCCCGTTTTTGGGTCTGTGAAAGGGGCGGTGGAGGGGCTTTAGAGAGAGGAGAGTGGAGCCACAGGCTGGGGGCTGATTGTGTGTGTGTGTGTGTGTGTGTGTGTGTGTGTGTGTGTGTGGGGGGGGGTTGTTGCTAGGCTGCAGGGTGAGGTGTCTGCACATGCATAGAGGGGGGTGATGACCTGGAATGAATCCGGCCACTGTGTGTGAAGAGCTTCCAGAAAAGCCCCTGAGATCAGAGACATGGCTGCAGGCTTTGCGCTAGAGCTGACTCTGCCAGACTCCAGTGTAGCAAACTGAAAACATACAACAGTCGCTTCCCCGGTAAACACTGTGTGCAGAAACACTGACAGCACTAACACACAGTGGCCATGTCACTGTGTGATGATGAATAAATGAATGAATACTGTAAATAAATAAATCCAAACCTGACGTTTCATACTCAGAATCATGTGCTCCACCACCCATGCTGGTGCTGCATTGCAGGGATAAGCAGGGTTATTTAAAGTGCAAAATGGAATCGGATTTAGTGATCTATATTTGATAAGACTATTTCTAACGTGCTGCAGATCCACTATGCCTGGGTCTTTCTGCCTCTTCCATTGCCATGATCTCCAGATCACTCCCTCCACCCGACTTTAAAATGCACTTTGAAGTGAGGAATATTCATAAATAAAGTGACATGTCTTACTGTAGTTTTCCCTTTAATGTGTCGTGATTTAACCACGGCTAGCCAGCTAAACTGAGGTGGGTCAATACATTCCCTCCTGGATTTACAGATACAACATACCCTACCCTGGCCCTGGAGGGCCACAGTGCCTACAGGGCTACTCTACCCTGGTTCTGGAGGGCCACAGTGCCTACAGGGCTACCCTACCCTGGCCCTGGAGGGCCACAGTGCCTACAGGGCTACTCTACCCTGGTTCTGGAGGGCCGCAGTCTCTGCAGGCTTTCAGTCCATCCAGATCTTGAACTGTCTGATTAAAGTAAACCAGCTTCCCTCCCTGTTGCGGTGTGCTTTAGCAGGGCTGGACTGCAGGCCTCCCAGACCAGCTGCAGGGCTGCGTTCTCTTCAGCTGAAAGGAATCTCGCCCCAGCCTGTGGCGTACACTAACTGAACTGGAAACAGACAGTGGCAACTCTACATGGATGCAGAAGAATATTTAAATACACAAGCTAATTAACAAAAGCCTATTTTTTTCCATAGATACCCGTAACTCCCTGATCTGCACTCGTTATACAGAAGCAGATTTGTTTTGTAGAACACTGTCAGTTCAGTAGCACATGGGAAACACTGACTTCAGATCAGCCTTTAAATGAGACGCCTTGAGACACTAATGAAACACCTTTACAGCTGTGCTTTTATGTCAATAAAGTAGCATTGATTTTAACTAAGCGCAGGAGCGAGGATGCAGGTCTGAAATTAACCCCTGAAATTCCATCTCTGCAGGCGATGGTGAGGAGTATGTCCTTGTTAGAAGTGGAATTGTGCCTCTTGCAGCTGCAAAATAACCCTTCCAGGACACAAATTGGTTACCCGCAGACAGCTTGCGAAGCACGGAGCCTGTTCAGAGGAGACTGCAGTGATGAATGTCCTAGCTCTGTGAGCAATCCTTTCTGCTCTGTTTATATTAACCTGTGGATGGCGAGAGCCGTGGGTTGGCCCTCAAGGCAAAGAGGCCTCTTATAGAGCTATCATAATGACTTTTATCAGCGGTGTAACCCTGGAGCATCTCCTTGGTGTCAGAAGCTGCGCTGTGCTTCCTTTGTGCTTCTCTGCACCTGTTGTGCTTGTTATCTGTGAGTGCTCTGCTGTAGCTTTTCTGCTTTTTATTTCTGTTCAGATATATAATGTACTGCTCACTTACAGGACACTGCAGTCTTAATCAAGTAGCATTATAGCACCAGTTAATATACTGACACTTAAGGTATGCCTTTTAAATTTTACTGTAGCACTTTATTTAGTCTTTCAATTATGGCATTGCTAAACACTGTGTCCCATTGACCACTGTGTTCAAATGCGGTCTCACGTGTTCTGTGCGAATTGTTGTTTGTATGGTCATAGAATGCACGTACTGTATAAACCTTGCTTTGCAGATCGCTGTGAATAAGATCGCCTACCGAATATATTCATGTAAATATCCAATTCACACGTTCCGTCCGGAGCCAGAACGGTTCTCCTGGTTGCTTCATTCCCCCGCCCACTAACGCAGTTTTTCCATTGGTCAAATATTATGATATCTGCGGTGTTCTGATGGGAAGCCTGTCTTCACGGCTGTGAATTTGGACTGGCGTTTTGGACGCCTTCAAACAGACAGAATATTGTGCTCTATATAGGTTTACGGTCACGAACAACACGTCAAAATGCTGTATGACCAGTGTGTCGCTTCCAGCTGCACCTTACCTGTAAAATGCAGAAGGAATTATTGAGCAGTGTGGAAAGGGCTGTTTAAAACCACAGTTTATACGACACTTGCAAACATCTCTTTAATTGCTGTGCTCCAGGAAATTTTTTGATTAGAGCTGCGATTCTAATGGGTGTGAAAGTACAGACATCGGGGGGGCAGAGAGAAAGAGAGAGAGAGAGGGGTGCTGGTTATAAGACACCATGCATTTGCCACCTCTCTGTCTTTTAACTGAATTTGTGAAAACTGGGGTCCTGAAAAAATCAACAGTGAAATAAAATAATAAGGATTACGAGCGCGCAGGTGCCCGGTAGCAGGATGAAATCAGCGTAGAGCACTGCTATGGAATCACCCTGCCTCCGCGCCCGACGGAATCGCAGAGAGAGACGCGAGATGCGCTGCGAACTGCTCGACGCGTTAGTCTTCGAGCGCGTATGCAAAGCGGCGAAGCCCCGCTGGAGGAGAAGGTCTGCGCAGCTTTAATCGCGCTGCTGGAATGATAGTTCTGCAACCAAATCTGCCGTAAGACCCAGGAAGCGATCGCGCCAGGTGAGCGCGCCAATCATTTGAGAAATGCGCGTGTGACTCAGAGAGGCGTCCTGCCCTCCTGTCTGAACTCCGATCGGAGCCGCGTCCGTTCCCCCGCTCCTCGCCGTCCTTCTGGGATTTATTGAAAGCGGCCAGTGAGTCGCGACCATCGCGGAGCGAGACCCCGCACCTGATGAAGCGCAGCCAAGTGTAAGCTGGCTGTAGCGGAGAGAACAGCACGCAGTTCAGTGGCTCAGCGAGGAAGAAACGATACCTTTCATGTTTTTCTTCGGAAAAGATATGGGGTGCTTTTCAATGAAGCTAAACTTGTAGCAGTATTATTTTCATCCGTCTGAGCGAGTATTTGCTGCTTATTTTTAATTTTGCAACGTGTATGTCAAGCTTTGTTATGTTACCAGCGCGGCGCTGGGTTCAGTGATTCCCATAGCCGAAACGTGGAGTATAGTACTTTCTTATATTGCTCGGGAGGATATCTCCCCGAAGGTATGCATTTTTTCGACAGACAGTAACATACTGTTTCGTTTTTTCCCCTTCAATGGACAGTGTGCTCGTCTTGACATGGTTCTCAAAGCAACAAGCATCGCCGTACGCTGCCATGCCGAGCAGCGGCGCGCGCATTTTCGGTGACTAATGCAATGTATATAGGAGTTAATGTTTGTTTCTGCTCGTTTGATTCATCGCGTTCTTCCGCTAAAATAATGGGTTTGATTTTAATGACTTCGGACCTGGTCACTTCGTTTATATGTTAATCAGGCGCACCGCGTCTCTCTTCTCTTTCCTGAGTCCGCGGTAGTGTTGGAGGACCATGGCACGTTACGATCTGAACCCCTACTTTCTGTGGAGAATGTTTTGGGTAACGAAGGTTCTCGGGGAATTGACACTTTCGCAGGAGATCTATGCCCCTCATTCTATCCGAGTTGAAGGGGATTTGACTTTGGGTGGCCTTTTCCCCGTGCACGCTCGCGGGCCCCCGGGAATCCCTTGCGGGGATATCAAAAAGGAAAACGGGATCCATCGGCTGGAGGCTATGATGTACGCTCTCGACCAAATTAACAGCGACGACGAGCTTTTGCCCAATATCACTTTAGGCGCGCGAATCCTGGATACGTGCTCGAGGGACACATACGCGCTGGAGCAGTCCCTGACTTTCGTGCAGGCTTTGATACAGAAAGACACCTCGGATGTGAGGTGTACTAACGGAGAACCCCCTGTGTTTGTCAAACCGGAGAAAGTGGTCGGAGTCATCGGGGCCTCGGCAAGTTCGGTGTCCATCATGGTAGCGAATATTTTGCGACTCTTTCAAGTAAGTGCTTATCTGATGACTGTTCGTGGGCATGGGTACTCGGGCTATACAATACGCACCATGAGCAAAAATCAGTGAAAACAGCACGCTGGTTTGGCTATGACGTGCACTGGACTTTTCACATATCACATTGGTCACATATTTAAATTCAATATAAAAATAAAAATGAATAATTTATACATAATAAAATATTATTAAGTACTGGGCATACTCGTACAGCCAGGCACGATTTCGGTGTGAAAGGACTCGCAGTTCGCGGCAGTTCCGCCCTCCCCCACGGATGCCCCCCGACAGGTGCAGGGATGTGTCGCTCCATTTACAGAATTCAGTCCGAGGAGGAATCGGGCTGTGATTAAAATGAGTTTGCATCGCAGCTGAACACTGTCAATAAGTACTTCCAACCATGACAAGACTGCTTAGAAAGCGAGGCTTCAGCGATTTTAAACGCCTCAAAGAAGCTTTTAGCCTCTCGTAGTGAATTAATGTTGCAGCTAGGATTAAACCGACCTATCGATTTTGCTCTTAATGAGTGGGGCATTTCTATTACGCATTTGATTTTAGATTAATATTTTTACCCCCAGCATGCAATGTAGCCTAATATGTTGGAAGAAAATAAGACGTAATTGAACATCAAGATTATCTTCTGTGGCGTGTAGATAGATTGAACAACATTCCTCGGGGAGTTCAACACACAGGCCTTCAGATATGTTTAACTAAATGAGATAAATTGATTGCCAGAGCGCAGATCGATGCCGCTGCCTCTCGCCGCGGCTCTCCGTGGTGCTGAAAGAACAGCTCTCTCCGCGCTCCGCTCCCTCTCGCCTCCCGCGCCTCGCGCTGCCGTCTCGCGGACGCATTTAAACGCGTTAAACACATCTTTCGCTTTTATGTTTTTCTGCTTCATCTGGACACTCGCACACTCATGAACCTACGATAACATGTGTCTGTTTTTCCAACCCATGGTACCTATGTGATGCAGTTTCACCAGACTTTAGAAATACTTCTTTTAGATTTCTGTGAACTTGACAACTCCAACAATGGTACTGGAAAGAATAGGTGAGCGCTTAAATTGTCATCAATATTATTAATAGCCCTTCAGAGCATTTAAGATGCTCACAGAGCAATATTACAGAAGACAGTCACTGCCAGATAGAGCTGCTAAATTGCTACATATGAGCAAATGAACACTTGTTAAAATAAGAGTTTCACCTCGAGTTCCTCACCATGCCTTCTTCGCAGAGCAGGAGTCATCACAGTTACAGTTACTATTTTATCACTTTTATACTTTCAAAATGCTCTTCATGTCCGCGCAGCAGAGTTTCCCTCTTTTGTCGTCAGTTAATTTAACACATTCTAGACGCACCGCTGCTAAAATACTGTATTATCGCCTGGAAGCCGCGGATGCAGTTCGCAAAGGCGGCGTGCATAACCAGTTTGTCGCGAGGCTGCTGTCAGTTCTGTAGCAGCTTTGCAGTGAGTGTTATGCTGGATGTGTCGCTGCTGTGCATCTCTGTGTGACGTGTGGTATGGCCATCAATCATTCTGTGACCATCTTGTACCGATGTCTTTACACGTAGAGAGGTGCAATTTAGAATGAAGTGGAGAAGCAGCTCTGTTAGCTGTCAGAATCCCACACTCAGCTAACCCTGAGAGGGGAGAGCAAATCACTGCTCATTTCATCTCCCCAAATCCAAACCTCCCCGCCCTCCTCAGACTCTCCCTTCCAACTCCATTACAGCTAGTGTCTGAGTGTTAGTTCATGCAGTTTTTCATTGGCCTGGTCTGTTTGTAACTGATTGTTTATGAATGCACACAGCCTCAGCACATGGTCTGCGTGCCATAGCACATTAGCACAGGTGTGATGCTGGTGTGCTGTGCATCATGGGAAGGTTCCCCCAGCGGTGTGCTGAGGTGTGTGTGGTACTCAGTGTTACCTGTGTGCTTTTCTCATCATTTTATTTGAGTCAGAGTGCACGACTGAGTGGCTGTTTAAACAGAGGCCGTTTAATGACAGAAAAGTGCTCGGCGTGCTTTTAGCATCAATAAACGCTCGCCCACATCAACAGCACCAACCCCCTCCCGGCTCCCCCATTCCCCTACCCTCCGTTTATGTAGTTGCTGCTGAACACCTCCATTAATCCTGGTAGTGACTATTTCACATTGATTTTTCCTGATTCAGTTTCTGATTTTGAGACTTGCATCCCAGCCAGGTGTGAATTCTGTCCGTCCCTGAAGGAAGCTGTGTGTCTGCAGTTGGGAGGGACTCTGGGAGCATGGTTACATGCACTTCGCCTGGATTTATGGAATCAAACCCACAGAATGAACACACTACCTGTCCAAACCAAACTTCACCTCAGGAGTAATTCCTGTGTGTAGACAGAGCTGTGTTCAGTGTGTGTGCTCAGTGTGTGTTTGGTTGTGTGTTTCAGTATGATTTACTGCTGATCAGACAGACGCAGTTATCATATCACTCCCTGTGTCTGTGTGACCCGTATAGGGGACTGAAAGACTTTTCCTTTAAATGGTTAACAGTCCTCAAGCTGTTTTTGAGTGTGGCATTTAAACCTAAGCTGTTCTGGGTAATTAACCAGCAAATATTTTACTTCAGTACTTTGGATCCTGGGGGGTTTCTATAGACACGCTTAAAACTTTCGTCAGGTGAATCTCAGGCTGAGAGTGTGGCAACACCTTCACTAGGCAAAAACATACAGGCCTAAAGAGTTTTAAGGTGAAAGTGTTCATCTCATAATGTCTAAAGACTGTCTTTTCCTCCAATCAATAAACTGTAATTCCCTTTGCTTTGGAGTCAGTAATGATGTTTCAGGGGGTAACAATAATGAATCTGAGCGTATAATAAGGTCCATGAGCAGGGACATTGTTTCAGGCATTACTTTCCCTCGTTCTTATCTGAAGTGTGTAGAGACAGACCTGCCACATCAGATACCATCAGAGATGCCAGGAATGGGCTGCAGCCGGGCCCGATGGTTTAAATCAGGACCTTTATCGGTGTGCAGGCAGCTCTCAGCCTCCTGTCCGCTGATACGCAGCCTGGTCCTCAGTGCATCGGCTCAATCCTCCGCCTCCAGGGCTGTGGAGCCCACAAGGCTTCAGCTGTCACCATGACAACCGGGCCTCTCAGAGCGAGGCTGTCACCTGCCTGTCTTATCACGCACTGTAGGCAAACTCACATTCACAAAAACACCTTTCATACGCCACGTCTGCCCAGGCTTTGGTGAACATTAGAGAGAGCAGTGGTCTTTCCTTTTTTTTTGAGTGGCAGGAGAGAAGATATATGCAGAAGCAGCAGCCTCCTTGGATTCCCTGTCGTTAAAATTTTCTGTGCCTTATCATAATTTCAGAAGACCGACTCATCAATGTCAGGCCTTGATGGTAGTGATTAAGTCGCTGGCTAATCTAAGCTTACTTACTCCGGCCATTTCCAATCATTTTGATGTCATCTAAAAAGACAGATGATTCAATATTCTGTTCACGCACTCTCACGCCCAAGACTCTAGCAGAAAGCCAAACTCGTATGGAAATCAGTTCTGCTCTGATAACGTCCCTGACTTTACCCCCCTACCTCCATCACTCCTCATCTCCTTATCTTTGAAAAATGGCTGCGACCACAACCCCTGCTGGTACATCCTTATTTTTTTATAAAATGGGAAGGAATACTTTCAGATAAAGTTAACATTATGCACTCTCTCTCTCTCTCTCTCTCTCTCCCTCTCTCTCTCTCTCTCACACACACACATGCACACACACACACACACTCGCTCACAGTATTATTATTATTATTATTATTATGTAATTTAGCCGATGCCCTTACTCAGTTTAGCTTACATTACATATCTTAAGTTTGCCATATTGTGCATAGGAAGCAGCATAGAGCCATGTGTGTTTGTATTCTCTCAATGTGCTGCTGAACAGGGCCCTGAAGCGGAACAGTCTCTCTGATCGCATTCACATCACCTGTAAGGTGAAGCCAGCCACAGCTATTAAACAGTTTCTGCGAAGTCTGTAAGTATAACACAGCAGAGTGATATCTCACTCCAGACTCTAACAGAGTGTTCAGGTTTTAATAGTAAAAATACAGACCGGAGTGGTGTTCTGTCATTGTCGAGAGGTGGAAATCTGCAGAGCAGTGTGTCCTCTGTGTTCTTTAAAGAATCTGCGCAGGTTGTACAGAATGTCCTTGCAGATGATCGGTAGAGCTGCACACTCTCTGTGTGTCTGCTGGGAGAGCACCGCTGGGACACGCCTGACCTCCGAGAGCCGATACACCTGCGTCCAGGGAGCTCTAACAGACAGCGATAGACTTTCTGTCTCCTTGGACACACGTCATGAAATCATCCGGAATTAAGCTGGAAGCATCTGGAAAAGCAAATCTCAATTCCCACAGTGTCCAAGAACTGTTTTATGCTCTGTGTGTGTCTGTGTGTGTGTGTGTGTGTGTGTGTGTGTGTGTGTGTGTGTGTGTGTGTGTGTGTGTGTGTGTGTGGGTGTGGGTGTTTGTGTGCGTGTCAGCTTGTGAACGTGTGTGTCCGTGTGTGGGTGAATTTGAATGTGTATGGGTGTGTGCGTGTGTGCGTGTGCATGGGCATGTCTATGTGAGTGTATATGTGCAAATGTGAGTAAAGCCCTCTAACACAGAGCAGTTTTCTGCTCCCTACAGCGATTCCCCTCACTGTCTGCTGCCCCTCTAACCGCACACAGAGTCCCCCCTCCTCCCGGCTCTGTCACTCTGGCCTCAGTCTCAGTTCACCTCTCTTCTGAAGGGTTCCAATAAGATTGCAGTGTGTTTTGGATTCTATAATCTAGTGACTGTGATGCATGACAGTGTGTGCACTTGGCTTTCCTTAGTTTCTATGCTGTTTACTCAAGGTTAGCAATAGTAGACTTGTGGTAGTGTTTGAATGGTGTTGTGCTTGCACTCACTGGTCTGGGAGTGTCGTTAGCCTGGTCTGACACTGTCGCTCATGCAAATCAAATGGAGACACTTCTGTTCTGTTGTGCTGGAAGTCACCCTGTATAAGAGCATCTGCTAAATGAATATAATGTAATGTGATGTAATATAAAGTAAAATCACAGAGGTCATGTTTCTGTCTGTCTCTGTGGGTGGGTCTGTCACCCCAGAGCCCCAGAGAGAGGGGTGAGCATGGAGACACACAGCGATGTGTCTCAGGGGTTCCCCAAACCTCCCTCACCCCCTCTCTGGGACACCCCAGAAAGGCTTTTTTTTTTTTTAAAAAGAACAGACAAAAAGGCACAAAGTTTCCCTGACATGGAGTCCCATCAAAGCACAGTGAAGCAGTTACTCTTTGGGAAGACAGGAAGGCTGACAATGTAGAACATTTACATTTCACTAACAAAGCCCATGCAGGTGCCCTGATGGTCCCACCTTCAGCTCTGCTGAGGTATTTTAGCAGACATGAATTTCCATGCAATCAAAGTATAACGTAACAAAGTGTTGTGATTTATATGGTTAAAGTGGTACCTCTGTTTGGAGTCTGACAAAGGGATCACACCTGGCTGTGGGCTTTTTCACCCCAACTTTGGACGTCATAAACAGGGAAAAGGGTGGGGGGAGGTGGGGTGGAGGAGGGAGGCTGTGAACAGCTGATGTAGAGAAAAGTGTTAAGTGGGATTTTTATAGCTGTGGATGGGACTGGTCTGTCTAGGCTTGGTTTAATTGTGCCAGGGATTGTCTGAAAATTCTTCTCCTGAATCTTCCTTTGGAACCTCAATTACCTATCATTCTTTTGTCTGATTTTGGCAGGTTTGGACCTTCATAAATAATTGATGACTGTATCTTCAGGGGAAGAATGAACTTTTCCCACTGTTACTTTGATTTGAAAATTGAGGTCAAGGGGTAATTAGCTATCTGAATTAGCTGTTATAAATTCACTTTTCTGTGATGTGCCGTGACAGCTCTCTTGTCAAGAGCGCTAAATTGCTCTACAAGTGAAATGTGGCTGATTGATTGATGTCTGATTTCTGACTCTTCTCATTGAAGTGAAGCATTTAATAAATAACTGTGCAACTCTGTGAAGAGTGTGGAGAGTGCATAATAACTGTGTGACTCTGTGGACAGTGTGAAGAGTGTGTAATGGTTGTGCAGCTCTGTGAACAGTGCGGAGAGTGCGTAATCACTGTGACTCTGTGGACAATGCAGAGAGTTCGTAATAACTGTGCAACTCTGTGAACAATGCGGAGAGTGTGTAATAACTGTGTGACCCTGTGAACAGTGCGGAGAGTGCGTAATCACTGTGTGACCCTGTGAACAGTGCGGAGAGTGCGTAATAACTGTGTGACCCTGTGAACAGTGCGGAGAGTGCGTAATCACTGTGTGACCCTGTGAACAGTGCGGAGAGTGCGTAATCACTGTGTGATTCTGTGAACAGTGCAGGGAGTGCGTAATCACTGTGTGATTCTGTCGTGTCTGACACAGTGTTTTCCGCAGGCTGTGCGGCTCAGTCCCTTCACAGCGGGAGGGATTCCTCCCCTCAGTGCAGCTGCCTGTTGCAGCGCTTATCTGTGATGCGCCGGTGATCTAAGCGATCAGTTTAATGTATCACTCCACAGATCAATAGATCCACAGGCACCCAACGGTGTTGTCCTTTTGAGGGTTATCAATCTAACAGCGCTTCATTGATCTGCGATTGTATTCAGTGGGGTTCTAATTACACAACAACAGAAAGCACTGGCTGTAACAATTCATGAGGTCAGGAGTAAACGCGGTCTCATTCACCAGGAGAGGAAGAGAGACACACCAAGTGGGTTTGGATCATTTATCTGTGACCACCATGCATTCCAGTCAAACCAATTTGAGTGAAAGGCTATGTTTTGGGAAGGGTTTTTATTGCACTCTCTCTCTCGAAAACAAACCCGCTCAACTGCGTGGTTGATTGCCGAGCTGCTGTAATGTAGCGTTTGGCACAGCTGTTGGCTGGAGGCTCAGTGATAGCGTGCACTGGCAGGCAGTGTACGGGGGGGGGGGTAGAGGCAGGGTTTGGATGGAACGCTGTTTGCCGTGGCCGCTGCAGCCGGCCCTGGGCACCGCAGGCCTGGGAGGGGGAGGTGTCTGATTCCGACATGGAGATTCAGCTCTGAAGGCACAAACACGCAGATCCGAGCTGCTGCCCTAAAGAGCAGATTTCAGTCTGTTTCATTTACCAACTGTACTATAAAATGCTCCATGAACAAGGTGTGTGTGTATGTCTGCATGTACAGTATATTTGTGTGTATGTAAGTGTATGTTTGTGTGTGTCTACGTGTGTGTGTGCGTGCATGTGTGCATGTCTGTGTGAGGGTGAGTGTCTGTGTGTGTGTTTGCATGTGTGTCTGCGTGAGGGTGAGTGTCTGTGTGTGTCTACGCGTGGGTGTGTGCGTGTGTGTTTGCGTGTGTGTGTGCATGAGGGTGAGCGAGTGAGTTGTGCGCGTGTGTGTGTGGGTGTGTGCGTGTGTGTGTGCATGAGGGTGCGCGAGTGTGTTGTGTGTGCGTGTGTGTGTGTGCGCGTATGTGTGTGTGTGTGTGTATGTGTGTTTGTTTGCAGTCCCTGTTTGAGCACTCAGACGTTGCTTTGTTTCCACCTCCTGCAGAAAGACAATCTGCAGACAGGAAGGCCGTCTGGCCCCCAGCAGGCGGTGCAGAGCTGCACAGGTCTGTGTATCTCTGGCTTCTCCCTCCCTCAGATGATCGCTCCGTTCTCCCCTCTTCCACAGCTTCAGTGGGGCTGGATCCCTGTTAAACTCTGCGGCCAGTATTTCTTATCTCTGCAATCTGAGCCGTGCGGTCTGTGAATCATGCAGCTTTGTTGAGGATTTTGACCTGATTTTTTAAAAATTCACATCTGAGACAGATCCTCTCTGACACATTTATGTGTGTGAGGGAAACACTGTTGCGTTTTGCTGATAAATAATAAAAAATGAGTGAAAAGTGAGGTGGTGAGAAAGCCGAGCACTGGCTCTGTAACTGTAGCACTTTCTCTTTCAATTAGCCCAAGGATGTCTGCGCTAATCTCTCTGGTCTCTGTGATAATCCCACGTCTTCCCGATAACCCTACAGGTGTCTGTGGTAATCTCTCGGGTCTCTGTGATAATCCCACAGGCACTGGGGGTAACTGCAGGCATGTTTCTGATACTGACACTGGTGTCTGTGATGATAGAATACAATAAAAACCCTCTAATCTAAAAGAAAGCAAATATGATGAACACCTGCATGTTCATTTTCCTGAACTGCTGTGATCATGTAAAGAAACACATTGAAAATCATAATAATTAATTAATTTCTGCCATAGATCATGACAGCAAAGATAGTTAAAAATGCAGTAATGCAGCCACCAGCAAGTTCCACACACAGACACACACACACACACACACACACACACACACACACACACACACACACACATGCACACATATGCACACATGCACACATATGCGCACACACACGCATATGTACACAGGCACACATGTATATGCACACACACACATATACACACACGCATAGGCAGCCTCTCTGTGGAAATTATTGCTCCATTTCAGCGGCTGTCTGTGGTTTGCTCTCGTGTGTCTGTCCCGTAAGTCCTGCTGTTAACTGGCTTTTAGTGAGGGAGTGGAGACCACCTCCCCATGCCCCTCCTCAGAGCTCTGAAAGCTCTGATTCAGAACTCAAACTCAGAGCAACATCAGCAGCTAAAGGAACACATCCTGCTTCAGCTGCAGAGGAAAGGTGCCACAGTCTGCTGAAGTTTGTGTTTGCCAAGTATTTGATAAAGGCTTCTCAGTAAACCACATGAAACACTTGTGGAAAACCACTTCTGTAAGTACTCTGTGTTATTGAGTTCCAACCTCGAGGGGTTTGCTACTTCCAGCACTGAGCCACAACCCAAAATTCTGTTTGGGATATTTTACAGTATGCTTGGTGCAGATATTCACTCAGGACGAGCAGAGAGCTTAGAGAATTTTACCAAGGTCCTGCGTTCCTCCCATTCCTCTCAGTGTGGCAGCTGGTAATGGTTCGTAACTCTTTGTAGTGCAGTTCACCACTGAACCAGCAAATCGGCAAACTGGCACCTTTTAAGCTTCAACAGTTGCACAGACAGAATTTTCAATGTTTCATCAGAGTGAAACATCTGCTAAATAAACAAACCTTTCACTCTGTTTTGCTTTTAAACACCTATACCTGCGGAAATCAGAGAGGGGAGGGGCACCTGCGAGCGCTATGGAGTTACCATCAGGAGGAGAAGCACAGAGGGAGCTGACACACTGCAGGTTTAACTCTGTACTGGATCAGGCATGGCGTGTCTGAGCCCAGGAGCTGTGGGGACCATTTTACACACATTACACAAGATACACACATTACGCATATTACACATATTTACATTCATTACACACGTTACGCTCATTACATACATAATACACATTATACGCACTACCAATATGTTGCCAATTGAAATCATTACGCACTTTGCAAACATTACAGATGTGGACATTACGCACATTTGCTACTGACATTACGCACTTGAAACTGTACTCTTATCCTTTCAGTATTTTTTACAATAAAACCCTGATGGTTTTCAGACTGAGAGAGAGAGAGAATCTATAATTTATTTAACATCAAGCCCAGAAAAATGAGTGCTGCGAGTGGAGTTTTTTTTTTTTTTTTTTTTTGACTTCCTTGTGAAAATGCAATTACATGGGATATCTGGCCAGAGTGGGGGGAAATAGATATCTAATTTCCCTGCAAGATTCATGGGATAAGACAGAGCAGCTGCCTTTCCCGGGCACTGCTGCTGAGTGGATCCAGGCAGCTCCTCGTGTGCTGTCATACACAGGGAGAGAAGCCGTTTCCCTGGATTACAGAGACTCCAGTGTGCGGCTGCTGTGACAGAGATGCTGCATTCTGTGGTCTCAGACGCTCCGTCATGCATAATGACTGCGTTTGTAACATGCATTCATGTGACTGTAAACACGTCCTGCAGAGTTCCCCAGACCTTCCTCAAAACTCCCATGACCCTCGCCGTCCCCCGAGGAAGTGCCAGTGAAGGATTGTTCATGGGAGAAAACTTCCTGCTGTGGTTTGAGTTGCATTTTAATCTGGTGTGGGAGAAAACCCAATTATGCACAAGCTGCTTAACCAGATTAAACCAGAGGAAGCGGGAGGTCTCCGCACAGATATTCTATTTGCCGAGCAGATCTTCCACTCCGTTTACTCCATAATGAAAAGCCTGTCACTGCCATTGTTGAAGCTAAATTGTTTTGGATTTGCTGACTTGTTATGAATATTCATGAATGGGAGTCCTTACTGACAGAACATCCACAGCTCTCAGAGCAACACAGGCTGCAACAGAGCCCCCGACAGCGTGCGGAGCCTCCTATAAGGGGCTCGTGGAGCGCAGAGTTAAATATATCTGTTTATTTGCAGTCAGTACACTGGCTGCGTTCCGCTGGGTCTGTTTCAGCCTGTTTCTTGTTGGGTTTGGTCATTAGAATGTACGGTGGGTAACCCACCCTGATCTTACGCTGTAATTCTCTGTAATTGCAGGCATTTAACAGACATGATAACAGCGTTAATCCGATGTTCACCCTGCCAGACAGCGCAGACACACGCGACATGGACACGCTTTTGTTTCTGAATGTTCCAGGAAGTTGCACAGCATCGCGATACAGAGAGAATGAGCTGGATTAGTTTCCCAGAGGGAGAGGATTTGATGCTTTCTTTCACAGAGAGCTGTGTGGCTGAGCATATGAAATATTTCTCAGCATGTAAGATCACTTAATTAGTGCACCTGTGCACCTAATTAGGAGGGTTACAGAATTCAAACTCATACATGTTCTCATGCATGTCTTCTTGTTATACAAACCTCAGTTAGGCTGCTTTCATGAGGCCTGAGGGCCAGTGTCCAACCCCAGGAACGTTTGTTTACTGATGATAATTCCTGATATTTAAGAGGGTTGCAGTGGCTTTGGAAACCTAAGACCAGGAAGGAGCTTAGTTTTCCGGCTTCTTGGTGACATCCAGAAACTTTAGAGGCAGAGGGCGGTGGCGGTCTCCTAAAGTTGATTTTTCTGAAACAAAGAAAAAGAACATCCACTCCTCCTCTCTGTCAAACTGCTCCTCCTGCTCTCAGTCTGTCTGCTGCTCCTCCTATCTGTCTGACTGCTGCTTCTCCTCTGTCTGCTGCTTCTCCTCTGTCTGACTGCTGCTCCTTTCTATCTGACTGCTGCTTCTGCTCTCTGTCTGCTGCTCCTCCTCTGTCTGATTGCTGCTCCTCCTGCTCTGTCTGACTGCTGCTCCTCCTCTCTGTTCAACTGTTCCTCCTGCTCTGTCTGACTGCTGCTCCTCCTCTCTGTCCAGCTGCTCCTCCTGCTCTGTCTGTCTGCTGCTTCTCCTCTGTCTGCTGCTGCTTCAACTCTGTCTGCTGCTTCTCCTCTCTGTCTGACTGCTGCTCCTCTCTATCTGACTGCTGCTCCTGCTCTCTGTTCAGCTGCTGCTCCTCGTTCGTTTTTGACTGCTGCTCCTCCTTTTGCTGCCAGCGCGTTGGCTCTGTGGCTTCAGAGATGATATTCCTGAAGCTAATATCTGCTGGAACCGGCTGTCAGAGAATTCTTCCTGGATCCACAGAAGTTGGCAGTGGAATTAAGGGAATAAAGGAGGAAAGGAGGGAGTCTTTGTGTGGCGTTCCAGTGAGAAGCCTCTCTCTCTAACTGCGTGGAAATGCATGACTGACACACCAGCTGCCCTGCTCATGAGGAATCACGCGCGTCCACCAGTGTGAAACTGCCTCCCAGCAAGGGAGAGATGCGAAGCGCTGCTCCTCTGGCCCACTGCCCACCTCCAGGGCTGTAACGTCCCTCAGAAACAAGCGTTACTGTGGAGCTCCGCCCCCAGGGCTGTAACATCCCTCAGAAACAAGCATTACCGTGGAGCTCCACCCCCAGGGCTATAATGTTACTGTGGAGCTGGGGGTGATGGAAAGAGAGAGATGCCGAGTGGGAGGAAGGAGAGTGGGGGTGCTGCCAGGAACTCTGCAGGTCAAGACTTCAGTTTATCCCGCAACTGCATATAAACATACAAACCAATGTAGTCCAATAGGGTGGCTGCATATGACTCTGATTTAAATGAGCTTTTCTTAAATGCATAAAGGAGGTGAGCTAGGGCACAAGCTCTATGTTGATTTTGTTGCTATATTCTTGTATACAGATAATCCTTCAGTTAAGAGCTAGGGGAGGAAAAACACTCAAATCACATTGCTAAAGCTGCCAAGCTTTTATTTAGTCAGGTTGAGCTTGTGAGGGAAAATGAAATCATTCCCAGCTTATAAAATACTCTCCAGTGCCAGAGTTTTCTGAGGGCATGGGTTTGTCCTTGATGAATTAAAAGAAAGGAAACAATGCAGTAATCCTTCATTCCCTTCTGTGAAGCTTTGCAGAGAAGAACAGGTCCATTATGTGTTCCTCTTCAGATGTCTGGGATGGTATAATAGCCTTATAATGCTGCAGATACCTGAGATGACACTCATTTTAAACTTCATAGCTTGCATTTCCAGATTGAAGCTCTGTTTAAAGTTTCCAGATTTCTTACCCAAAATGCAGCTTCTTTGAAAGTTGACAGTATTCGTACCCACAATGAAGCTCTTTTTATAGCTGATAGTTTTCATTCCCAGAATGAAGCTCTTTTTATAGTTGATATTCTTTTCGCAGTGGAGTCACAGAGGAGTATGTGTTGCTGTATAATTATCACTGTTTAATTATGCACAGCTTACAGTAACTTACAATGAAGCTGCAGCCTTCTGGATAAAAAATGCTTCTCCCTTACTGAACACTGCAACTCATTTTCTAAACATTGCACCCCGTTACTGAGCATAGTAATTCCTTTTCTGAACACGGCAGCTCCTTTACTGAACACAGTAACTAATTTACTGAACACGGCAGCTCCTTTTCTGAACACGGCAGCTCCTTTTCTGAACACAGTAACTAATTTACTGAACACGGCAGCTCCTGAGCAGTGCGGTCGTGCGCAGTGCTGCATAGCTGCATGCGCCCGTCAGTGGACCGCGCCGGCCCCGCCCACCTCTCTACCAATACACTCAAAATGCAAAATGATTTTAACAGAAAACTGTGTTCAGTGGCCTATCCTACACTGCCATACACTGCCATACACTGAGTAAAATCAGTTCAAGGCTATACACTCATCCACCTCCACTCTCACTCACTCCGTCACACACACACACACACACACACACACACACACACACACACACACGCTCACACTTAAGCACAAACAAGCACACACTCGCACACACACGCTCACATGCAAGCACAAATACATTAACTTGCACAGTAAAAATGCACACACACAAACATGTGCACACAGGTCTTTTCTTTGTTAGCACAGTGCTGTTGAAGCCACACACACACACACACACACACACACACACACACACACACACGCACACACATGATGGTAAATGAGAAAGATCTATCAGCTCATGCTGGCAGGCTGTGGTCTGGAGGACTTCCTGGCAGGATAAGAGCCTGCATTTCCTAAGAGGAAACTCCACGTCATCCTTACACACACACACAGGTCAGGGCTCATCTTATCCGTGTTTCAGACAATAACAGGTTACTTTCTAAATGCCACATAACTACTTCTTATCACCCTCTCAACTGCTTGGAGCTGTAATATGTGCTTAACAGCTGTTGGGTGACTGTTACCATGGAAATGTGGTTTGAAAGGAATTGCAGTGTTTGAACTGAAGGCTGCTTGTATTTTGTGTACAATGTTTCTAAAACATAAGAAATTGAGAGACTTCGCCTTCGTTATTAAGGGAGCTGGGAGTGATGCAGACAAATGACCTCCAGTTTAGAAGAAAAAAATCTTCATAAAAGCTCTGGCTGTTGACATTTTTAGAGCATTTGAATATGTAGAGCTTTAAAAAGAAACATTCTTAATGATTTTAGGAACAGGTCCCTGGTCAGTTTGATTATTTAATACATCACAGAACATTTACTCTGTCAGTGAGTAAATATGATGAACCTGAATCATGGATGCATTATGCCTTTACAGTGTGTTTCAGCGTTTCTTTGTGGAGAAACTCTGGTGTTGTTGGGCCAGATATGTTGGTGTTTCTGTAAATATGTTTTCTGACTGATTTTTACCATGCCAATAACCACTACATCTGCTTCCCACAGAAATACAGCTAACTGAATGTTCCTCTTCATCTCTTCATCTCTCTCATTCTCTCTATGTATATACACATATATAGAGAGAAAGAGGGAGAGAAGGACAGAGAGAGAGACAGAAAACTATTAAACTGAAGGTCATTTGTCTATGTCTTCCATACACACACACGCACACGCACACGCACACACACACACACACACACACACACACACACACACACACACACACACACACACACACGTACACACAGACGCACACAGGGAAGATCTGACTCCCATGTGGAGCAGGGAATATTCACTAGAAAAAACTCCCCAAAAGAGGTTTCACTTTAAAGGTGGAGTGTGGACTCCTGCTGTCTGCCATTACACTGTCTCCCACTACCACTCACACACTGTCATTGCGCTTCCTTAAAACCAGACACATCTCTGTTTAGGCAGAGAACCAAAGGCAGGTAAAACAAAAAGCCAAAGGAAATGTAGAACAGTGACTTCAGGAGAGGGCTACCCCTGCTGAGTCGCACTGCAAGGCCCAAATGCACAACACAGTATAAACGCCTGGTGTTGAACAAGCATAAAAAAATTTGTAGCATTAAGTAGGTCTCTAGCATGTATCGCATCCCATATAAAAAAAAATGCAGAGAGGTCTGTGAGTGAGTGAGTGACTCTGTGTGTGTGTGTGTGTGTGTGTGTGTGTGTGTGTGTGTGTGTGTGTGTGTGTGTGTGTGTGTGTGTGTGTGTGTGTGTGTGTGTGTGTGTGTAGGTATCAGACAGTATGAATTTAATTGTACAAATTCATGTCTTTTGTACTTATGGAGCCCTCAGTAGGTGAGTAGTGTCACTCTTTCAGAAGTTTTTGAAGATATCCCTCCTCTTTATGAAAGCTCCGTCTCCAGGACAAGTGTCTGTGTTCTGTAATTATCCGCCAGTCCACTGAGCCCGAGAGATCTGAGCACCCAGGAGCGGGATCTTTGTCATCATGACATTTAAAGAACTTTAAAAAGGAGTTTAAGGCTGAATGAAGCCGGTGGTGATTAGGAGACTCTTACAGGCTGGTAGCAGCCAATTAAAAGAGAGCAGAGTGGGTATAGATCAGTGAGCAGTGCGCTGTCACCCCAGAAACCACCACTGAACTTTCAGATGGGTCCTTCCTCCTCCTCTGTTCTTTTAACTCATTTTCTAAAGTCATGCTGTCTGTGTCTGTTTGTGACAGTAATTATGTGGCTGCTGACTGGCCTCACATAGTCCTGCTTGTCCAGTGTGCTTCCAGCTGACTCCTGTGAGCAGCTGACTCCTGTGAGCAGAGCTACAGATATGAATTTGTGTTGCTGTGTCCCTGAGGTTCGGATCATTATAAGTGATGGTGATTCAGAGAAGTGCAGTGCACAGCAGCTGAATTTGAATGTGCTGTTCAGGTATTCTTACTAATCTGTGGAAGGGCCAGACAGGTGTGTGTGTGTGTGTGTGTGTGTGTGTGTGTGTGTGTGTGTGTGTGTGTGTGAGATGTTCTGGTTGAAAGTAGGTCACATTCTCAGGGCTGCATCAGAGACAGAGCAGCAGTTACATTTAATGTTGTCAGTGGAGCCCCTCCTCCTCCAAGCTCTCTGGGCTGTGGGGAGGTGCTCTGTGGGGAGACGCTCTGTGCTGCGAGGAGGTGCTCTGTGCTGTGAGGAGGTCCTCTCTGTGCTGTGCAGAGACTCCTTGCTCCACAGTGGGGAGCCTGTTGGCAGGAAGTCTGTGCGTAGCCTGCATGTTGCATGTTAACAAGAGCATTAACACTCCAGCTCACAGCACACTGCTTCTGCACCACAGACCTCTGACTCCACACCCCTTCAGACACACTCTGCGTCAGACACGACCGCCAAAATGTGAATGGCACAGTGTGTTGCTAAAAGCTAAATCAGAGACGTGTAAAAGCATTTCACACATTCATCACCTCCTCCCTGCAAAAAAGCAAAATCGCAATGTCAGGTGACTGCAGAAGTTAATGACTGCAGTCCTACACTCCTGTTATAATTACTATAATTATGTTCATATTTCACTGTACTCTTCAATCTGTTCAGAAAGTATCTGTACCAATCATTCATTTTGGGTAAGAGAGACCCCTCTCTCTCAGCAGGGAGGAGAGACCCCTCTCTCTCAGCAGGGAGGAGAGACCCCTCTCTCTCAGCAGGGGGGAGAGACCTCTTTCTCTCAGCAGGGAGGAGAGACCCCTCTCTCTCAGCAGGGAGGAGAGACCCCTCTCTCTCAGTGGAAGAGAGATCCGGTAGTGTCCTTTAGCCTTTAAAACCTGTCCCAGGTGTGTCTGCAGGCTGCTAGTGCTCTGATGATGGCTCTCTGGGCGCATTTTTGCACTTTTCCACATACATGTGGAGATAAAAAACCTTCCCACATACGCGCAGAGATAGGGGCCTGGGACTGTTGTGTGCTCCTGTGCGCACAGTGAGAGCCGTCTCCCTGTGTGGTATAAGCAAGCATTCAGGGTGGACACTCGCACCCTGCCCAGCGAAAGTAAACCTGCAGTATCTAACTCTGACCCGAATGTTATTAACCTGCCGTCCCCTGAACCTGCTTAAAGGATGTGTACCTCTGCAGTCTGTTTTTATTCATTTGTAATGAGTGAGTGTGAGAACTGGGGAGGGAGTCACTTTATCAGAACACTTCTTCTTTGTGACCTTGTGAGGAAAGATCATGCCTCTGACAAAAACATTTTGGCTGTTTTTTTGTTACTTTAATTTTGTGGTTGAGCTAAGATTGATTTATTTTTTTCAATGCCAATAGCGGGCAAATGTACTTTCAGCATTTTTATTTGTACCAGCTCACAGGAATGGAAACCAATCGCAAATAACTGCAAATAACTGCCTCATACAGAGCTGTCAAGGACAGGCTGCTAAGCAGTGAAGTGACTAAAGTCATTTATAACTGTCAGTTCTGACGGCTGACTTTTGGTGACGTACTTTGGAACAATCCAGACATTACTGCTCTTAATTATCACTCTGTCAAACCACAAATGCTGATAGATTTGTTAAAACCAAGAATGTCATTTCTTATAGTATGCCCCAAGATAAAAAAGAATTGCTTCATGTCATAGAGATGAGATTAGTAGATTTGTCTTACTCATTCACATAACCACCACACAACAGCACTAAAACCTCCACACGCTCCTATAACATCAACACAGCACTCATATTAACCTCTATACAATACTCTAATTAATTAGACAGTACTCCTTATAAACTCCCCACAGTCCTCTAATGAAATTTCAGGCAATACTGTAATCAACCTACAAGCAATACATTAATTAACCTATACATTACTCTAATTAACCCTCAAACAATACTCTAATTAACCTTCACATAATTAAGACAAAGAGTCTTGTCTTGTCCACACCCAGGACAAAGACTGACCCTCAAATATCATCATCATCATCATTATTATTAGCATTACTATTAATCACCATCATCATCATCATCTTCACTGTCATTATTAGCTTTACACATTAATGATCATCATTGCATTCATGGTTCTGCAGACTGAGAGAGTGTTTGAAAAAATCCCTCCTGGCCACATTAAAGTCCAGGCGGTACCTGCAGGAGGCACAGACAGCTGCTAGACTCAAACCAGCGCCACGACACACCTGCTTTTTGCTGACAAACAAACAGAAAGAGCTGGAGAGCATCAGTCCCCTGTGACTGGGCTTTCAATCCCGGCTATTTCTCTTCCTCTCGCTGCTCCAGTGTTGACTCGTTTTGGGAGACTGTTCATGTTGGGAGGGAGCAGTAATGAGCTGAAATCAGAGGCACATCCACAGCGCAGAGCTGTTTCCTGTCAGCTTTGGACAAAGAGAACCCAGGGAAACTAAGCGAAAGCCTGTCAGGTAAACCAGCCAGTGACTGGAGATGTTATGGCTTTGAAACAAAGCCTGTCCAACTGATACTGTTTGAGGAATACTCCTTTGTAAGGTGTTTTCTACACCGCTGACAACTGCTATTACTGTCAGTCCAGACATATTTGTGTCTGAAATATTGTACAGATCACCCGATTAGTGTCAGTCGAGCTGCATAGATCCCCCCACCCCTTCCGTGATTATACTTGGATATAGTACATAGTTTGGCATGTATAGTATATACATGCCAAAACAGTGCAGTTATGCCTGTCTGTGAGGGAAGTGACTAAGCTTTTCTCTCTGTGGCTGCCTCCATCATTGCTGAAAGTTAGTACATATGATTTTGAAGTTGGATGTTCTCTCATTCTCTGCTTTTGGATTGTCTATTTCTTGTGTGTGTGTGTGTGTGTGTGTGTGTGTGTGTGTGTGTGTGTGTGTGTGTGTGTGTGAGATTTCAAGTGCGTTTGTGTGAGAGAGAATCTTTAAATCATGTAGACCAACAACAAAGTTATACAGATGAGGGTGTGTTTTACAAAGTGAGGTCATGGGTAGTTAGTTACGCATCTGACACAACCAACAACAAAATCACCTAAAAGCACTAAAATGCATTTCAGTACAAACTGTCTGTCCTCCCGGCTGTTTCACAGCCTCTATGCTGGTACAGTGTACAGACTGATGGCATGATCCCTCTCCAACAGAACCATTAGCTGTCATTGGAGGTCCTGCAGAGTGTGGTGTAGGGATACTCAGTCACACTGTCTCACTTCACATCGAGCAGCGATTTCACTGCCCCTTTCCTGCTCCGCCTCTGTTTAGATTTCATTGGTGGGCCTACTTTGGACGGCCGTGTGTGCTACAGCTGTAGGTTAGAGAGGTGTTATTTGATGGGATTCTGGCCAATAAGGAGCAGGAGACATGCAGGGGGAGGAGGAGTCAGGGCTAAGCTGATGACATCCCAGTGAGCCTGAGGGATTCCTGAGGTTAGCTGGCAAACAGATGTTCCTTTGGGGAAAGATGCTGTTTGACCTGAATAATACTTCCCAAGCCCCATAAAGGGATTAGCACATTGCATTTGGACCAACAATAAACAGTGTGCATATGGTTATTAATGATTATCTTTGCTTATCTGCACCTTCTTTTTGTGAGCATCATTTGTCCATACGCATGTAAATCCATCACACATAAGAAAACTAAATACGAAATGAAACCTGGTTTATGTAACATTCCAAGCTTGTTACAACAATGTTATATGTTGTAGATATATCATTGTGATTTTATGTAGAAAGTGTGTGTGTGTGTGTGTGTGTGTGTGTGTGTGTGTGTGTGTGTGTGTGTGTGTGTGTGTGTGTGTGTGTGTGTGTGTGAGCGCATGTGTTTCACACTCTGCTGAGCTGTACCCTGTGAACAAATGACTGTGACAGGTGTCAAATGTCATCTCTGCACCCTCAAACTGCCAGGCGTGGAAATGGTCCTGCTTAGTGACTCATTGTGCAATGAAGGCCAAAAATAAATAAATAAGCGAAAGGAGGCCTCAGAGTCAGTGTTTTTGTTTTCCTGTGTGAATTACTGACCTAGAAAAATATGCTCTGTGTTTTCTGCTGCGAGGACAAGGCCACACAATACAGCTGTCATGGTTTGCAGGTTCAGAGATCAGAGATCAGTCTGCCACACACAGAGAGATCAGTCTGCTGCACAGAGAGAGAGGACCAGAGAGGTGTTAAAATTATCATAGCCAAACCGGAGAAGGAAAAAGCTGTAAGGAGTGAGGAGAGAGTGTGTCGTGAGGGACTCCTGTGGGACTGAGCCCGGCGCTGTGCTGTGGGCTTTTCTCAGGACCCCGGAGCGTTCACAGGGGTCAGAGTGCTCCTGGCAGGTCGCAGGAGACTGTCCCAGGCCGCCAGGCGCTTTCACAGGGTAACGCAGGTTCTGCAGGGTGAGGTCCAGCCTCCCGCCTCACCTCTCCCTCCGTCGTTTGCTGACTAAAGCTGCGATTTCCCACACCAAACCACATCAGAGGAGCTGATGCTCAAACGCAGTGATATTTGCAAATTGAGGATGCGTGTCAGTTCAGTCCAGTCTGGCTGACTTCTCTCACAGCTGGCGTCTCTGAAACCTCTCATGCAGTGTATCCAAAAAAAGTCCTCTGCTTTCATTAGGGTCACAGGCTGCCTGCTGTTATATTTTAACAGAGAACATTGTGCTCTTTGCACACAGATACATCAGGCAGTCACAGCTACAGGCATGGAAACCACTGCATCTACTCACAACATCAACTACACATGCATTAGAAAAGGTTGCATCTTACACTCCAACCAACCATTTGACCAAGTCGGCAAAAATTACACAAATAAGAGTGCTGTACCGCCCCTCAGTAAAATGCTGGCAAATTGCAAGCTGAATAATGATAAGTAGGCTTTCATTCCTCAAAACAACATCCTTCACAATCATCTGCATACTGAAAACAGTTATTACAGTATCTGACAGCTGCTGGCAGAGTGGAGCACTCAGACCTCTGGAGCTGAGCACTTTGGCCTGATAAATCACACACTGAGTTACTCTCAGGCCTGATAAATCACACACTGAAATACTCTGATCTGATAAAAATTGCACACTGAAATACCCTCAGAACTGATAAATAACACAGTGGATTACTCTCAGACCTGACAAATCTCACACCAAATTTTGAATTGAACATTTTTTGAATTGAATTCAAAATTATCATCTTGAAATAATCTTGAAAATTTACAATGAGTTACAAAGGTTTCATATTTATATGCACACAATAATGATTGTTTATATTGCACCACTTACCGTCCTCTTCAGGTTGCGCTCAGCCTGGTGTTGGATTTGAATGGAAGTACTCGGATTTGAATGGGAGTGCTTGGGAGTTGGATTTGAATGGAAGTACTCGGATTTGAATGGGAGTGCTTGGGAGTTGGATTTGAATGGAAGTACTCGGGAGTTGGATTTGATTTGGTTTGATTTGGTAGCACTCTGATGTTGTGGGGAGAGGAAACCCCTGGTGCACAGAGAGAACTGCTGGATCAGTTCCATGGTACAGATCTATGCATATTCCACCCACCGCATTCTTTTAGCAGACAGAAAAATGCTACTTTAGAGGTATTATAATGTCTGTATTAAATCTATGGGTAATTATTTTTATGGCCATTTTGCAACCCATTTTTAAAATGAAATAGAAAAACTCTTCAAACAATGCCTAACAAAACATTTTTTCTCATTTTTCCTAAACACACAAACTGTTCTTTGGTTTCTGTTATAGTGACATCCAAGTACGTACATCAGCATTGTGCAACAAACTTCTATCCAATTTCCCTTTCACGTGAGGCCAATCGTACAATATCTAAGTCATCTGATCTATGTTTGTGAATGACTATATCTATGAAAGACATGTATGTGTCTGTGAATGACTATTTGTCTATAAAAGTCATGCATGACAGCTCTGTGCAAACCGTGTACTGCATCGAGGAGATAAAGCTGTTCATGAGGGCTGATGTTGTCATGACGATGACCTGTCAGACATGTCTCTTGTGAAGTCGGGGGGGGGGATCGATGCTCCGTACAGCAGGGGATGAGTGGGATGTGTGTGCCGGAGGCTGCTGGCGTGTGGCTGGGCTCCTCTGCTGCTCAGTGCACCCTAAAGGCATATCCTTTGAAGGGCCCTGCGGAAGATCCGGCACTGACCAGCACCGCACCCGGGAACCCCTCACTCCAAAGTCCTCCCCAGCCTTTCCTGGCTCCGCTGCACGCTGCCCTGTTGCTTCTGTCTGTTCCCACTCCTCGCTGCAGTGGGCAGGACAGTAGAGTGGCCAGAGAGGTACCGAGTCACGACTGTTTTCTTCATAAATGTCATCCGAAATATCACTTAAAGTGCGCAGCCACTGGGAGTTTTATTTTTTTTAATAGAACCCCAGAGAAGCTTTTATTTGTGCACAGAAAGGGCGCCGCATTAGCAGTGCTTGGGTTAATAAGCTCTGCGTGCAGCCGGGCCTGTGCCGTCTGTGCCCGTCTGCACAGGAGCTTCCCCGCCTGCGCAGCCCTGTGCAGACCCTGGGCTGGGGCCTGCAGAATACAGCCCTGCGCAGCCCTGCGCAGACCCCCGGGCTGGAGCCTGCAGAATGCAGCCCTGTGGAGATGTTAGCCTGAACTGTGCCTCGGTTCATTCCTGACCTGTCCTGTAGCTGTCTCAGTCAGAGGAGGGGTGTCTCTCTGCATTAAATCACAGCAGAACTGCAAACCTTCAGTGAAGAAAAAAAATCCTGTCAAAATCCTTTGAGGCTTCAGTCTCTAACTAAAATAGACACTCCCTTTGATGGATATTAAAATATAAATATAATTATAAGTAATTGAAAATCAGCTGTCACTCTGTTACTTGTGAAGATGGTTGTTTCAAACATATCAGAAGTGTTTGAGGGGATATGTGGAGCTTGCCTCATTTTGTAGACAGCTACCGCTGCTAACATCTGTAGTCTGTAGATCAAATATTTGAAATGTCATGAAATGAACTACGACTTGATAATGTAATAATGTCTTTAGTTGACAGACACGTATTATTGTCACTGAAAGTACTTTTTGAAAACAAGATTGAAATGTGGTAATATTTCAATGTTGACTGGCAGTTATTTGAACAGGCTTACACAGAAAAAAGGAGCAAAGCAACAACCATGCTGAATGTGAGTGCTATCAGAGCTACAAAGTGCTAAAGTGCCCCTGATTTGTGGGTCCATTATTGCTTAATGCTTCACTCTTTTGCAGATGCACATTGAATACACAGCAATTCTGTCTGTTTCATGCTGTTGTTAGACCTCTTCTTCCTTCATATGACAGTTGCCAGATATTGGTGCAGTCCACCACCACCAAATATCGTTTGAATCATTATATTTTATGCACAGAAATAAAATCCCCTTATCTGGCAACCCAGGTGAAGTTGCAGGCAGTAGGTGTCTGTTTCTGTGGTGGAGTGCCCCAGATGATCTGATTGGCTGTGTGTTTGCTCTGTATGAGTGCTGAGACTTTCCTTGGCAGTTTGGGCCTGCTTTCTTCTGTTGGCCCATTAAACAGTGCTGAGGGTTTCTGCAACAGCAGGAGCTTCCTCTTGTCAGTTATGAATCATAATTCATACGTCTGTGTGGAACTTTGAGTCAGAGAGAGAGACATTAACATTCAGCCATGGGGATCACAGCTCTCCGAGGAAATGAGTCACTCCTTCTGCAGGGACGATGTTTCTGCCTCTTTATGCCTTGCTGATACAGCCAGCGAGTCAGGTGGTGTGTTTTTGGGTTGTCCCTCTGTCACTAAAGCGGTTTCATGGTCTCTAACTCAGCCAATTATGCATGGATTTTAATTAACCTTTACACATATGTTCCCCTCTCAGTTTCCCACAATCCCACTGATTCTCAGATTGAAAAGGTCAAACATCAAGGTCGTAGGGGTTCTGATGATTTTTCCCCCAATGCATTGCACAGTGATTCCCCCAGCCGACAGCCCATCTGCCCAGCGCCTTGCATGTTATTTAAAGATACACGACCACAAAGCCTGTCCACCACCACAATGCTGCTAAAGGTATGTCCAGCATGTTCTACTTTAGCACTTACATTGATGTAATACAGGAATTGAATATTGATGAGATATTTTCCAGATGTTGCCTTCTTAGTTTATGCTCACCTGCTGAGTACCGCTGCATATTGATTAGTTCTGTCTTGCATGACAGCATGACTCACGTTGCATTCTTCAGCTTCTTCTTCTGCTTGAAGTTGTGTTTGACCTTTTAGAGCAGCTGGCAGAACTGCATTTCCATGACAAAGAGGTGGCTTCACCGTGGGTGCTGTCTGAAAGATGCAGCAGATTCTAACGGGAAACTCTGGCATGAATAAAACAGAGGAGGGAGGAGAGAAAAAAACATCGGACTTTGGGGGAGAGGGTCCTGGAGGAGCGGGAGTTGGACAGAAACCAGCCTGACGCTCCTGAAAACACTGTATTCACACTGTAGAGAATACTGTCATTACACTCCACAGAATGCTGCTGTCCAGCGCTAGAGAACGCTGCTGTTACACCCTAAAGAACGCTGTTGTTATGCCCCAGAGAACAGTGTCATTACACCTGACAGAATGCTACAGTTACACCCCAGAGAACAGTGTCATTAAGTCCTACAGAATGCTGCTGTTAGGTGAACAGCGTTCCAGGCTGTTGTGGTTTGAGAATGAAGGTTTCAGATGAGGCAACGCTAATGAACTGCTGAACAAAGTAATTAACCCGCATTGTTGCAGTACAATACCGAGCCAAACGCGTGGAAATGATGTAAGAATGATGACCTGTGAGGGGTGCCCTGGATAAGGGCCAAGTCCATGAAAGGAAGGAAGGGGAAGAATGGGTCAGTCTCCATTTCACAGGAGACTTTGATACTGAAGGAACACAAAAGCAGCGATTTTCCGCAGCGTGAGAGAGCCGTGGGTCCCAGCGCTGCACAGACTCGGGCGTAATTAAGGAGCAGTGTTTGGGCACGTGGCCGCGCTCCCCAGGGTCCCTGCTGTGGAGACCCCCTCACCACCCCCCGCCCCGGCCCCGAGACCGGCGGGATCTCACTCCTGTATAACAAGCTGCAGGAGACTGGCTGACAGAAGTGTAGACCTATCCCACAATGCCCTTGGGTGCCGCCAGTTGTAGAGGAGTATAACGACAGGAGTATGAAGTCTGTTAAGGTGGTATCGATTGGCGGAGGTAACTGAGCCAGAGTCAGGGGGAGGCAGGGAACTCGCAGTGCATTGCTAATAATCCTGTATCTGCTTATGACTGTAGGGTCACCAGGAATGGCAGCTGAACCTTCTGTGGAGAGACATGGTGAAATGCATTCTGGGGTTTGAATGAAGCTTTGATTGTTTTGGAGTTGGTTACAAGACAACAAAGGAATATCACATGACTTTAAATTATCAGTTAATTTTATTGCTTAATCATAAAGTAATTAGAAATCAATAATAATTACAAATTCCATAATAATAAAATCTCACTCCACTGAATGGTCAGAGCAGCACCTTTGTTTTTCGGATGCAGCTGAGTTGTGCGTTGGGTGAGCGTGGCTTTGTGTCGGTGGTTTGCATCTGTCTGCGTTTCAGCCTGACCCTGCTCCTCGCAGCGGAGCGAGGGCCGTCTCCGATGCCTGTGAACCTCCCCGAACCTGGCGCTGCCTCTGTATCGATCGCACCTGTCAGGCAGGGCGGTATCACCGCTGAGGGCCTGGCTGCGCGGCGCTCCTGCCTGGCTGTGATTCAGTCGCTCAGCAGGGAGGTGATATCACTCCTCTCTGCGGCTGGAGGCCAGGGCTCTGCTCCCAGCCACAGAGCAATTCATCTCCTCTCTGACTAATCACCTCCCTGAAAACCTGCAACGGCCACACCTGCGTGTCACAGCCATTAGAGCGTCACAGTCGCTGGAGGGTTGCAGTCATTAAAGGGTTATAGTCATTTTGAAGATGCAGCTGTGAGTGCCACTGTAATGAACCATGGAGAACAGTAATACATAACTGTAAACATTACATAACACTATAAATCATGCAGTTAGTTGCATAGCTGTATTTTCCCACTTGAAATGTAATGCACTGGACTGTTTTAAAATTTATTAGCTATTGGTTTATAATCCATTAAACAATAGTGTTCTTTCCAGCATATTAGTAATGCATTTGCAGTTAGCACTATGAAACTGTGTGCTTATGGTATAGTTATAGTCTGTATGTAATTACGTGCTTTAGAATTGCAGTATTTATTGTAATTTTTTCAGGTGAACTTATATTTATATTGGCAAATCTCATATTTTCATATGCAAATAATATTTCTAAATCAGCATAGCAAAGAGTGAGGTTTGTGAAAAGAGAACATTTGCAGGCCCAGGTTTGATCTAAGCGAGTGATCCGTTTGCCCCTTTGAAACTGAAAAACAAGTGAGACAAAGAGTTGAAGTGAACTCTTTTTTGAAAGCATCATTCAAAGTTAAAGACTCCCATCGCTGTGAGGGTGAGAGGAGGTGTCCACGGCTGCCACCATCTCTCTGTTCCGGCGGGACAGTCGGGGTACAGATTACAGGAGTGATTTGATGAAAGGACACAGAGGATACGGGCGAAGCTGCTGTTCCAGCTCTGCCGTGTGTAACTGCGCTCGTCTCCTGGTCACTGACTCAGCCCGGTTTGGCCCATATACCAGGCTAATGGTGCCGCTCTGTGCCTGCGGGGCTGTTCAGCAGAGTCTCGCCCTCGTTTCTGGGACGTTTTGCCCGTTCTGTTTGACCCTCTGATGTATTGTGCTGATTTTAATGCGTGCCTCCCCAGCGGGGCGGGTATTCCCAGAGCCGCTGCGGACACGCCCGAGACAAGGTCACGCGCTGCGCTCCGCCGTGCACACGCCGCCGCAGCCCAAATGCATCATTATATCATTATATATACAGCCAATAGCCACTTAGCACAGTCACCGCAGCAACACAGCGGGGGCTGAGAGAGAGGGGAAGTATCTTTATATCACACTGTAATTATCCTGAACCTGGGCAGCGTTAACAAGCAGGCCAATAACTGGGGTCACCACCTCACAAATCATTATTTTACTTGATTGCACCTAATGTGGTTGGGTAGCTCTGTCCTTGTGCACCTCACATGGAATCATTTCTGAGGTAATGAAAAAAGATAAAAGCAAAAAAAAAAAAAAAAATGATGACAGCTTTGCAGCAGTCAGAGTTAGCTGAACCTGGTCTCTCCAGCCTCTCCACAATGGCTAAAATATGTGCACAGTGGTGACTGATGGTGAAAATGTCCAAACCTGGACCAGCATCACCACAACAACTCGCATATGTAAATATCAGAATGCAGCAGGGCACATATTTGCACGCGTGAAGGACGAGATGTGAACATGCACTGTTGCTAGGTTATGGGCAAAAAAGAATCTTGGCAAAATATGCACTTCCTGTCAATGATCGGAAAGAGAAGCTTCATAATTTCATCATCTGATCATTCTAACTAAAGTCTTATTAAAATGTTCCCAGATTTATTCAGAAAAGGTCATAAGCATGCAACACAAACTGGCTGGAGTAATTAATTAGAGAACTTTGTTCTTTTTTCCTTTTAGATGTAGTTTAGAGATGAGGGCATTTGCATTCTTTTAGGAGAGATGAATAAGTCTGAGCTGCAGGGCGGAGATGGTTTGTTGATTGGATTTTGAAGGTCAGTCCTGGCCAGTTTCCACAGTGAGATTAACGACTGAGGCCTGGAACATTCAATGAAACATTGTCAGTGTCTCTAATGATTCTGTTTATGTATTCATTTTATTTTTATTTTTCTGAGGTGCACATTGCAAACTAAGCTTGGTTTTGATGGTGTTCTGATTCGTGCTGAATGAAGCATGGGTAATTTATATGAGGGGAAGTAGCTGCTTTTACCCTGATTAAATTATTAATTAAAACTGTCCACATTAACCCTTTTGTGCACTGAGTAAAACATTTTCTTTTAATGAAAAACAATCAGTCTCTAAGAAACACAGACTATATAGGGTGATATTCTGGGTGCATCTTTACAAAGCAGACAAACACAGTTACCAGTAATCAGACAAACAATTACAGAAAAGAATTGAAACATATTTACACACTTAAACAGCAGCAGTGCATGTCATATAAATGAATTAATACAGCAGTTAGCCAGTGCTGTTGGTTTGAGGCTGTTGGTTAGAGGCTGTTGATTAGAGGCTGTGGTTTGAGGGTGTGGTCTTAGGCTGTTGGTTTGTCTGTGCGAGGAAGACTGTCTTGGGGATGTCGTGGCTGAGAGTGAAAGCAGAACCAAAGTGAGGAGGCCACAGTAGATATTAAGTCAGAGACAAACTCCATTTCAGAGTCATTCATTTGCCACTGTGTGACACACGCATACTCTCTCACTCTCTCTCTCTCACACAGACACACTCACACACACATTCACACACAGACACACACACACACAGATAGATTCATTCATGCATTTTACATGTGAATGCTATACATGGTTGTGAATATTTATGAATTTCCTGTTATGTATGAATCAGAAAAGCAGTAATGGTCTGGGCGTAGAGGCTTTGCCAAAGAATCGATAAATTTGCAGTTTATGTCTAACAAGAGAGAGATCTTAAACAAAACAGACCTTTAACAGTCTAGGGCCAAGGAACAGCAGAACAATGCGTCAGTGGAACAGCAGAACAGTGGAACATTGGGGCAGTGGAACAGTGGTCACTTTGTGGTGATAGGCAGCTCTGGCAGGATGTAAACCATCAGTGCTGATGCAGATAGACCTCATTACACATTCAGTTTCATACTGTATAAACACACCAATGATATGATGACTAACTGGATATTTAACCAAAGGTTAAGTGTGATGATGAATTCAGAGTGTGGTTCCACAGTGAAACATATCAATTAATTTGTTAAAGTCCAGCAGTGTCGTTTTCACTCTGTTCATTGCAAATCTTTGCTCTGCTAATCTCACAACTTCAAATGATGACAGAGGCCAATTACAGTGTCCTGAAAGGCCTTTTATAATTGAGTTGCCTATCTGGTGTTGAACGCTAATTGGGATTCATTATATGCCCATAAATGTAATTCTCTAACAACTGTCCTGCTTTCAAAAATCTTATTAGCTTTGAAATAGTTTTGACATTTCACTCGGCTGATTTACACTCATGAGTGTAGGAGGAGTAACTCTGGGTTACAGGGGCTCCTTCTTTCTCCGGTGATTTTGTAGAGCTTTACACTAATTTTGAGGTGAAGTGTGCCATGATAAAACTGATTTGGTATGCTACGCATGAATCCATGTTAGAATTATGGGTGACACTTTATTAAATATTACAACATTAATAAGAACATTATTAATATTTTAAAGCACACTGTTTATGTTTAGTCCACAATTAATAAATGTGTTATAAGGCATTGAAAAATACATGTTCATTCCTGTGTTTTAATCCCAGAAGCAAGCAGGAGCCTGCAGTGGAGGGGTTAGGGGTTAGGGGTCAACCGTTAGGGGTTAGCCTTAGGGTTAGGGGTTAGGGGTTGAGGTTAGGGGTTAGGGTTAGGGGTTAGGGGTATGGTTAGGGTTAGGGTACACAGGTTCTCACAGTAAGATGAGCTTTATGTGCATTTAGTGAATCCAGGGAAAGGCTGCAAGTCAAGGAAAAAGCACAAAAAGACTTAATTCATGTTTAGTCCAACATTAAGAGTTTAAATCTATAAATTTCCAGGGTTTCCAGATACAACCAGAAGTAACGAAATTAATGTTTTTATTTTTGTTATTTTTTCATTTTTGTCAATGACACATTAGAATTGTACTTACTTTGTATTTGTGGTTATGCTGTGGTTATGTGGTTATACTAGCATACACAGCAGCCCTATGGCTCCCCTACTCTGACACACACACACACCCCCGAACACACACACGCAGTGGTATGCGTCAGGAGCAGCTGTCCCGTTTCCTATCGCCATGGTAGCGTTTTGGCGGAGCAGCCTGGTCTCGCAGGAGACGTTCCCACAGCAGCGGCAGAGTCTCAGCTCTCAGAGCACCCTCGTCTGCACCCCCTCCCAACGTGCCCCGCCCCGTGCCAGCGCGCCCCGCCCCCTCTCCTGCACCCCCTCCCGGTGCCCCTCGCCTGTCCTGTCAGTCCCGGGGAGGCTGAGCTGTGACAGCTGCTTGGGACAGCGGCAGTGACATCAGGCCAGAAGGGACACTCTGATGTCATGACTGGAGGCCTGTGCCAGTCTCTCACCCTCCCGCCATGAAGGGCTCTTAATGAAGGAGCCAGCGGCCTGTGCCCCGCCCCGCCCTGCCCTGCCCTCTCACAGACAGGCAGGAACAGGGCCTGCAGAGAGTTTCAGGTTCAAATCCAGGGCGTGACTTTGCCCCTGTACCCTTCAGTAAGGTACCTACCTGGAGGCGGCTTTGTATACAACAGTTACACAAATGCTAATATACAGCACATACCAGCTGCGCACATGTTAATATATGCCGCATAGCCGTATTACATGTGTGCATGCTAGTTTAGCTGTTTAGGGAAAATGCTGAGAAGGTTGCCTTGGATGCAGGCATCTGATGAGTTCATGAGGGATGTAATTGAATTGTAATCCTATTAGACGCCCGTGCTGTGGGTAAAGGGTTTGGCATTAACGTCTGCCTTTTGACTTAATAAGGTCCAGGTGCTGCTGCAGCGCCCTGCACCTCCTCACGCTGGCAGGCAGAGAGTCTGCATCCCGGGGCAAAGCCATGTGCTGCTGGGTCATACCCCATCCAGCTGTATATGCAGTGCTGGGTCATAGCCCATCCAGCTGTATATGCAGTGCTGGGTCATACCCCATCCAGCTGTATATGCAGTGCTGGGTAATACCCCATCCAGCTGTATATGTTCTCTGCTAATATTATATTGAAGGTAATTAAATGATATGTTCCACTTTTTTCCTGTTAAACATTTGCTATTTCATTTATTTTATGTATTCAGCCTTGAAGGCCATCAGTGCCATGTGCATATTAATTCACTGCTCAGTGTTCAGATCCAAGAAAGTGCAGATATCAGCTCTGTTTAGCTCTTTTCCTGTCCTGAGATGTGAAAATGACCTTTCTTTCCGTGATCACGCTGCACACTGATGCGTCTGTGAGTTTCTGCTGATGCCACACTGATGCGTCTGTGAGTTTCTGCTGGTGTCACACTGATGCGTCTGTGAGTTTCTGCTGATGCCACACTCGTGTGGGACATATTTACCACATGTCAGCCCGCCGGGTGTTTTTATTCTGGTATGAAAGCAGCCGGGACTTCGAGCGCAGCGATAAGCTGCCCTCCTGCAGACTGCAGGTATTTGAATAATATTCCAGCTGCCCTGATTAAACCGCTGCTGTGCTCTCTCTCCTCTCTCAGGGGAAACACTGGGGGATCCTAAAAGGCCCGATTTGCATATCCCACGGCAACTTGCATCTCATTTCCATAACAACGGCTGCAGTGGGGCTTTGTGCCTAATAGAGAGCACTACACAGAAAGCCGGGATATTTCACTGTAATATTATTTCTGTGTGAAGCCCGTCTCTTCGCCTGTGTGCCACAGTTCGCTCTCATATCCTCCCTTAAGGGCTGCGGACCTGCAGATAATCCCGCTGCCGTGAGACGCCGAGGGAGCAGTCTGTGCCCAGATGTGCTGAAAACTCTCTTCATTTCTGAGGCTAGATAAGCTGCCGTTAGCAGCGCAGGGTCCAGGCAGGTGTGTGAGCAGGGCTGTAACAGCTGAATCAGTCACACTCACAGCCCCTGTCCCTGCATGCACTTTGGCCTGGAAGTGTAAGCTGGTACTGACTGAGGGAAGGTTAGGAGCTCAAGCCGCCGCTAAGTGAGCAGCCCCACAGACAGGAGCAGGAAGAAACCCTTTCAGTTGTGACCGTTCCTGGCTGGCCGTCTGCGCTTCTGAAAGCTGCTTATGTTTCATCACCAGTAAAACTAAAACTATAAATAGGCTTCAGCAGCACTGTGCTAACAAAGAAAAGACCTGTGTGCACATGTTTGTGTGTGTGCGCATTTTTACTGTGCAAGTTAGTGTATTTGTGCTTGCATGTGAGTGTGTGTGTGCAAGTGTGTGCTTGAGTGTGAGCATGTGTGTGTGTGTGGGGGTGCATCTCAGTGCATTGGCATTCTCTGTTCGTCCTGCTATAGCCATGTGGTTAGGACAGGATGGCCATCTATCAGGTGGCTGCATTACAGATACAGCAACGGGGAGCAGCTCTGACCTTGACTGGACGGGACTCCAGAGGCCTGTGTGCATGCGTGAGTGCATATGTGTGTGTGTGAGTGTGTGCGTGTGCGTGTGCGTGCGTGCGTGCGTGCGTGTGTGTGTCTGTGTGTTTGTGTGTGTGTGTGTGTGTGTGTGTGTGTGTGTGTGTGTGTGTGTATCCGTGCATGCGTGCATGAGTGTGCTTGTATCAGTGAGTGAGTGAGTGAGTGAGTGAGTGAGTGGTGAGTGAGTGAGTGAGTGAGTGAGTGAGTGAGTGAGTGAGTGAGTGAGTGAGTGTGTGTGTGTGTGTGTGTGTGTGTGTGTGTGTGTGTGTGTGTGTGTGTGTGTGTGTGTGTGTGTGTGTGTGTGTGTGTGTGTGTGGTGAGTGAGTGAGTGAGTGAGTGAGTGAGTGAGTGAGTGAGTGAGTGAGTGAGTGTGTGTGTGTGTCTGCATGCGTGCATGAGTGAGTGAGTGTCTCTTTTTGCTGGTTTGCATTTGATGAAGATGTTTGTTTAGAGAAACAGTTTTATCAGGGCAGGTATTGTGATTGTGTTGGTTTTTTCTCCTCGGCCGTCTGACGCAGACTCCTTTGCGCCTGTGCAGGAGTGAGTGTCGCACAGGGTCTGCGGCCTGTGCCAGACCCAGCCTGTGCAGAGCTGTTCCCACAGGCCTCCTGCACACCCCGCCAGCCAGTGATCTCACCCCGGCTGTTACCGCCTGACTTTATCTCACAATCTCATGCTAAATCATGGTGCTCCAATCCTTTTAAACTGTATTTTAATAATGAGCAGAAATTAGTTCAGACAGTTTCCATTTCAGAGCGATTTGGTTTATGATGATGTGCGTTTATGACGTTTATGTGAATGCCGCTCCTAAGTGTTTAATGATGTAAACCTCTGAAGCGTGACGAGAGTGGAGCTGGAAGGTACGAGCAGGAGCGGGGGGAGAGAGACAGACGGGGGGGAGAGGGAGAGAGAGAGGGAGGGAGGGAGGGGGAGAGAGAGGGAGAGAGAGAGAGAGACAGATGGGGGGAGAGGGAGGGGGAGAGAGAGGGAGATAGAGAGAGAGCTGGCCAAGCAGTCGAGCAGGACACGAGTGTCATGATGTTTCTCCCATTCCAGTTTGTTTTCACTCAATGCACTGCAGCTGAAGTTGTATCTGTGTTATTTCTTTATTATGCATTTTATTTGTATTTTTTTTGCACAATTTTTGATGTTCTCAGATGTATCCCTGCCTGTGAAACAGGATTCAAATTAGGATTCATTTCCCAGCATTTAGTGGGAAATCTACAAATCTGTGTGTGTGCATGTGTGTGTGTGTGTGTGTGTGTGTGTGTGTGTGTGTGTGTGTGTGTATGTGTGAGTGTGTGCGTGTGCATGTGTGTGTGTGTAATGCAGGGCCTGCATTTATACCCTCCTGCACAGCATGCTGGGAGTTCTGCCTGTGCGGCTCTCGCTCTCCTGCACTCGCTGTGTGCGCTGCAGTCAGAATCATTCTGTTCCTGCAGCGCACATTTCAGATCACTTTCCAAACGTTATCACTCATACCTCCCTCTCTGGGATGTGCACAATGCAGCTTCGTTCCCTTGGTCAAAAATCATCATCATCACCATCATATGATATATCATGTGTTAGTGTTAAAGGAGGCGTGTATGCAGCCCTGAGGGTAATGTGTGCTGGCATTGCTGTGTGACAGTGTCGGATGGGCTCTGTCTCGGTGAGTTTGCGTGCAGTTGTGTGTAGTGGCAGAGACCCAGGCCGAGTCTGCGAACGGCATACTCAGAGTAATGCTTTATTGCCCATATCAGCTTCCCCATCTCCTCAGGCCCAAGCTCTCATTTCCACCTGGAACTGAAAGAAGAACTCATCTTTATGCAAACAGCGTACAGCGTTTTTTAACTTCCTGGAGCACAGCCATGCTGAGCATTTTAAAGATCGGGAGCAGCTCCCACACAGCTGCAGCAGCGTGCAGGACTGCACAGAGACCCTGACACTCCTCCCCTCCGCTGAGCACAGGCTCCTCTTCCTCGCACAGGCTCCTCTTCCTCGCACTAACAGAGTCACACAGGAGGCTGCGCACAGATCTGACACCAGATCTTAGGCTCCAGCCAAAAGCGCTCCTCAGAGGAGCCAATATGGTGACCCCAACTCTCAGTCACCGACTGACCGACAGCATTCAGCAGCTGGAAAGAGGCGAAGGACAGGGAGAGAGAACAGAGGGAGAGAGGAGAGAGAGCAGAGAGAGAGAAGATAGAAGGAGAGAGCAGAGAGAGAGAAGACGGAAGGAGAGAGAGCTCTTATAATTGGATTACTGATTTGTGCCTCTCCTGACCAGCAGGTCGTAATGATAAAGCCCACTGCTGTAAATGGCTAACAAATTAACTACAAATCTACTCTGCAAAGACATTTTCTTTTTAACTTTGATTACAGCTGGGTGGGACATGTCATCCTTCAGTACCGGGGGTTGGGGGGGTCTGGCTCCTCAGAGAAAGGGGTGGTAATTTGCTCAGCACTCGACTGGTGCTGCACCCCCCTCTTCCGACCCCCACCCCCTGTACATGGATTTGTTATGTAGCATGTCAGCTTAATTTGGTTCAGGGATCAGCCTGTTAAACAACACGCCAGCTGTGCTCTGCTGTTTAATTAATGGTAATGAAGAGGAGGCAGATCCTGGATCAGTGCGATCTGCCGGTCCTGTGGAAGGGCTGGGGTCACCCCCTGACAGCAGAGCCTCTCTGTAATGCTGCTCCGTGTCTTTAATTAAGGGTCGGGGCAGTCCCTCTCTGGGACACGCCAGCAGGGTCATTAATAAAGAGGCCAGTCATGTGCTTCACATTCCTGGGGTAAACAGCTCTTTTCACCCCCCTCCCCTTTTGTATGCCTCAGATCTGCTTTTCAGGAATCTCATTACACCCTGTCTCAGAGGAAAAGAGGAAGCACACCGATGGGAGACCACCTGCCAATCCCTGAGAGAGAGAGACAGGGAGAAAAAGAAACAGGGATAAAGGGAGAGTGAGAGTGAGAGTGAGAGAGAGAGAGAGAGAGAGAGAGAGAGAGAGAGAGAGAGAGAGAGAGAGAGAGAGAGAGAGAGAGAGAGAGAGAGAGAGAGAGAGAGAGAGAAGAAGAGATGATGAAAGAGGGGGAGAAAGAGAGACAGAGAGAGCTGGTCCTGAAGCTCACTACACTTAGTGCTATTATTGCTATTTGAGTGAAATCTTGAAATATTATCCTGAATATTTTCAGGTTTTAACCGACTGACTTGCTAGTGGTTGTTGTTAGATTATATGTGCTGATTGTGTGGCGTACTGATGTTGCTACAGCCTTTTGAATCAAACTGATTTGAGAGAGTTTCATGTTTGCCACAGAGAATGCTCCACAGACGGAGAAGACAAACATGGACAGGAAGACTGGTAGATAGATAGATACATAGACAGACAGACAGACAGACAGATAGGCAGTTAGGTAGGTAGACAGATACCTAGATAGATGCATAGATAGGTAGGTAATTGCAGTATTGGACTGTGTGTTTTCTCCCAGTCTCAGTATTTCTCACCCTGATTTTGTCCGAGTAAAGGAGGGTGTAGTGAATGCGCTCCTAAGGCAAGGGCAGACAGCGTGCAGTACGCAGGGACACAGAAACACCACGTACCCCATGTGAGCTCCTGCAGTGCTGACACAGCACTTTGGGTTATTAATATCAGTGCAATATAGAAAAAAAAAAAACAAATATCGGGCTGTTGTACTTAACACTGTCTGACAGGAGATGGACAAAGCACCTTTAAGGAAAGGGGAAAACTTGCTCTGTAATCTGCAGAGGTACTGATGTACTGACCTGCCTACCCTAACAGACAGACAGACATTTCACCTTCCCCAGATAGACACCTTCACACACACAGCCATTCGTATTAACCCTGTGTGTACATATTACTATAGATTACCAGTGACACACCCCTGTGTTAGATGATGGTGTTCGATTCATTTGATGCATCCTTCTCAAGGGAACTTCTACTGGAATCTTGCTGTTCTCCGGGAAGGAGTACAGTGCCATGCTGAAGAATGGCAGACTCTTTGTGCTGTAGGTGGTGTGTGTTCAAGAAGAGCTCTATCAAACAGCAGCAAGCAGCTACTGTGATCAATAACAATAACATCATGATTGGACACTGAGATACTGCACAGCTGAGGCAGGGTATGATTGGATTGTGGTTGGACGCTGAGATGCTCTGCTGCCAAGGCAGGGAGTGATCTTATTGGAGGACGGAACACTGCTCGAGGCAGGGAGCGATCTTATTGGAGGACGGAGCACTGCTCGAGGCAGGGAGCGATCTTATTGGAGGATGGAATACTCAGAGAGGCTCATTTCAAATCTGTCTCAGAAGTCCTGACCCCCATGTTCCAGCTGCCTGAACAATGCTGAAACGCTGAAAGATTTTTAAAATACTACATTGATTTTTCGGTTCTCTGTTGCAGTTTTCTGTTGAAGCTGAATGAATTTCAGCTAAAATCGCTGAACAAAGACAAGTTCATTGATTCAGAGTGTTTTTTCTCTGTGGTGTTTCTTTGTCCTCCTGGCAGCTTTCCTTGATGTGCATCAGGGTAGCCTATCTTGGAATGAATGAGCATCTTTGATTGTCTGTACGCATTAATCTTTGCTTTCATCAGACAGAGTAATCAGGTAAGAGGGGTGTAATGAGTCGGTCGTCGATATTTGATGACCTCAGTGGGTTTGGAAAGTGGAAAGTGAAACTGAGGGTCACTCTGCTGGCAAGGCCTGTCAAAAAAAGAGCCACACAGTCCAAAGACGATACGAGGCGTCGCTCCTGAAACCCACACAGTCGGGGAGAAAGAGCCCCCCACATCCCCTCACATCTCTGCTGAAAATAAGACTCTGCCCCCTACCTGTGACTCACAGCCTGACACGCCCGTATCTTACCCAGCGCTGCCCGGGCATCTGATTTTCTGCATGCACATATGCAGCCTTTTCCCTGCTGAAGCTCTCACACAGTAAATGTTAAGTGTGTCTGCAGTAGCTTTAGCTTTATAAAGAAATCCTTAATAAACAAACCGTTCACTAATTTTAGCACTGAGGAACTGAACCGTAGTGTACTAATTTATCATTTACTGTACACACTGTCATGCAAATTTTACAGTAACTGAATTTTATGCACGCAAACATTTACATGGCTCAGTAGCAACATCTACAGTGTCATCTTCTGTATTTCTGTGTGACTAGATGTGTACCAATCCCATGATGACATCATCATACTTCTCTCACAGGCTCCTGTCTGATGGAATGTATGCAAATTCCATTCTTTTTAATCATGTTTTTATCATGCTCGCTGGCCATTGTAGAAGTATTAAATGGCAGCAAACATTATATAGATTTTCCCCTAACAGTAATGAAAGTAGTTATTTCACTTGAGTTACCTGGCATGACTGACGTGTTACCCAAGATGCAATGCATGATGAATTAATCTAAATGGAAGTTATTCTGTCTATCAGTGATAATGTATCTCACAGCTCCACCTGTGGTTTTTCACACTGACATCCAGAAAGGAAAGAAATTGAATTAGGGGTCTGATCCATTCATTAATCGGCAGAAAATAGTGTTGTCATTGTCATGACAACAGAACTCTCCGAGTTTAGCAACCTAAACTTCCATAAACAGTTCTAGAGAAGCTGGAAATAATGTTTTCCTGGGTCTATACTATAGTTTCCTAAGTGTTCATGCTCATAATGAATTAACCCTGCCACACACACACACACACACACACACGCACACACTTGCACATACACACACTCAGTCTCACGCACGCACACACACACACACACACACACACACACACACACACACACACACAGCAGTACTGCTGTATTTACTGCATTAAAATGAGTCCTCTTGCCACTTAATTCAGAGGAGATTAAAAGGCTAATTGAAAACAGGCGTGATAAGGAGCCATATGAAACACAGCAATGAGAATGTTCTGGAAGCCCATTTAAATTAGGGGATTAAAGTCTTGGAGCCAAAGGACTTCGGCCAAATGGCCAAAGATCAGATAAACCCAGGCCTCTGTTTTTTCTTTTAAAACTAAAAAACATCCCTACGACTCTAACCTGGACAGCGTGCTGAGTGAAACTAATGTCAGCTTGACGGAACACTCGTCTTCCACTGCAGATAAAACGGGGCTCGGGAACCCGCCAGCTGGTTAGTTCCATCCGTGTTCTCCTCATTAGGGCCAAGCCATTTAAAATGATCTAAGCTGCAAAACCCAGAATTAAAAAATGAATCCCACTGCCAGTCTGTACAACTACAATAGGACCAGCTAAACTGTTAATAAATCATAACTGCTGATTAATGAGGAAGCTAAGCATACTCTACACATGATTAGGCATTTATTAAACATTAATGCACCACACATTTGTTTACAGTGGTGTGATAATTCAAAGACTTTGCTTAATCATTTTTCATGATAATTTCATTTAACTGAAGTGTGCTGCAGTGCATTTCCAGCGGAGTGCAGATTGTTTTTAATCGTTTGGTTTTCCTGCGAGGGGAAGGTCTGACCTCCTGCTGTGCAGTGTGTTGCGTTGTGTGGATCTGTGTCAGCGAAGCCCAGCTGAAGTTTGTCGAGGAAACAACTCAACCTCGACATGTCGGACTGACACCAGATGATTAAGCCAAATTAAAGCATCACAGTACTCCACATACTTTTGAATATAACACAGCAGCAAGACATTAAACTGTATATATTTTTAAATAAAACAGCATATTGCAAATTGTTATAAATACAACTGTAAAATACTTCATGCAATACAGTAATAAGATATTAAAATCTGTACACCCTAATATATAGACATTAAAATGTACATTTACATGGCATATGCTGGTATCCAGAGCAACTTATAAAGTACAAATACTGTATCTAATAAAGTCACAAAATCAATAGTAATTTCATCACAAGATATAACTATAAATGCTTAACTGTCTTCAGAAATTCTCCCCCGGCCATCACCACCACATGCTCTTAACACAGAAACTCTTTATCGGCTTCAGACGCCGCCGCGGCAGTCAGCTGCACCAGGAGGGGGCAGAGCTGTGCATTGCCTCCTGAGGCAGACTGACCTGCAAGGCCATGATGACCATGACTGTTGGGAGGCCACACTGGCGTACGCGATGGCCGGGAAGGGGACGCAGTACTGGGGTCCCTGCAGCGCTGTTGAAGAGTGACGTCATTAGCACCAGGCTTCTGGGGCTCTAGCCGGAAATCTTTCTATGGCAAAGTAATGAGACGCAGTGTGCTGTGCGGGCGGCGGGTTATCAGCTGCAGCAGTGTGAGACGCAGTGGGCTGTGCGGGCGGCGGGTTATCAGCTGCAGCAGTGTGAGACGCAGTGTGCTGTGCGGGCGGCGGGTTATCAGCTGCAGCAGTGTGAGACGCAGTGGGCTGTGCGGGCGGCGGGTTATCAGCTGCAGCAGTGTGAGACGCAGTGGGCTGTGCGGGCGGCGGGTTATCAGCTGCAGCAGTGTGAAGGGAAGCTGTGTCAAAGAGGGATCTCACTGGGAGCAGACGTCCCTGGGAGGAAAAAAGAAAAAGTGAGCCCAAGCAGATGATGGTTAGATTTCCCTACTTACCCCTCACCTTATTTTAGACTGTTGTGAGGAGAAGGAGACTATTTAAGAATGTCTACGTCTATGTTTGCTCCACTTTCCTCATGAAGAAAGCTGTCAAATTCCAAAAACTCCCTGCCAGCCTCCTTCTCCTGACCGCCGGCGATGCACTAAGCTTCAGTCACTCAAAGTCAGGGGGCTGTTAGAAAGTTTAAAAAGAATGCTAGTGAGTGATACACCCAAGACATAACACAGGCAAACGTGAGATACTTGCAACTCATTGGCTAGTTAGCTAAAACCTTACTGTTATTTGTGATTGTGTAACCTATTTACTTGTCAGCTCACAAGATAAATCTGTCATTACATAGTTGCAAACTGGCTAACTATCACTCCGGCCTACAGGAAAAGTATTGTACATTTTGTGATGTTTACATCGGCAGTGACTGAATTACCCTAAAACATGACAGTATTGATGCATTGTTTTAAGTACTGCCGCTATCTGTCCAACACTGCATTATGTCTGTGACTACCCTCAAAATCACAGAGCATGGGTTTGGTCCCGAATGTGTTCAAATCTCAGCAAAGCTCCTGGTTAATGCAACGAGCGACAGTCTAATTTGTGAGGCAATCTGATGTAGCGAGTCAGCTTTGGAGAAAAAAAAGGGATCTTTTGCGTTGTAATTGAAATTGATCGATCATAACTGCATGTAGCTCGTTAAGGACCAATCACAGCGTGCAGCCATTTCATTGGGGTCAGAAAAACTAAAAGTTCAACCAGCAAAGGACCTCCTCCCAGATACAGGGTCCCCCGTATTTCGTTATACATCACTGTGAAAACACCGCTAAACTGATCATACTCAACTCAATCACTCTACACACCAGAAGCTCACTAAGAAATGGATCTTAAATTCATAGGAATTTGATTTAGAATGTTCTGACAATTATTAACCACATTTTCAAGAGCAGTAATGCGTGGTAAAATGTCTCAAATTCATTTGAATTGCTGATAGAAATATGCAAAATGTATGTATTTAATATTGTTTTCCAGTAGGATTTTTCACTTTATATTCCAGAGTGTCTTTCAGATCATAAATAATGTGTCTGCTTATGGCACTGAGAGTTCATATGGGAGCACAATCCTGTCGCGTTTGAATATTTTCTATGAAGCTGTGCATACAAAGATGCAAGAATCTCAATAGTTAGAGAGAGAACCTATTTATTTCAAAATAATATTTGCTTTTCATGATCACTATTCTGTGCTTTGAGCTGACCCCAGCCCAAAGAGGGCAGGCAGGTGTCAGAGCAGACAGGGACTGCTAAGGCAGTTAAAGTGATTTAGACTGTTATCATTCCTTTCCTCCATACAGAGACAAACATCAAAGAGCATTCAGATTCAGATTCCTCCTTCCGCTGGGTCTTGTGTTTTTTTTACTTGAGCATGCAGTATGTTATAAGGTACATTGACCATTTGCCTTGAACGTGTCCCAGGTCTTCCTTCGACCTTTGATCCCAGACCATTTCTCATCTGTAAGAGGCCATCTGTAACCTGCTGGATTCTGATGCCTCTCTCTGCTTTCTGCTGTCGCCTCTCCTCCAATCAGATCCCTCAGATCAGCTACGCGTCGACGGCCCCGGAGCTGAGCGATGACCGCCGCTATGACTTCTTCTCGCGGGTGGTGCCGCCGGACTCCTTCCAGGCGCAGGCCATGGTGGACGTGGTGAAGGCCATGGGCTGGAGCTACGTGTCCACGCTGGCGTCCGAGGGCAGCTACGGGGAGAAGGGCGTGGAGGCCTTCATGCAGATCTCCCGCGATGCAGGTCAGTGCGGGTCGCCATGGCAACACAGGAACCAACCCTACACAGGTACAGCCACTTCCTCTGGGCTCATCCAGAAGGCTGCAGTTACAAATGGGATGAGAGGTTACAGTTACTAACTGGTTAGTCGCTTTGGATAAATGTGTCTGCCAAATGAATAAATGTAAGTGTAAATGTGGTTGACAACGGGAGGGGAGGTTACGGTCTGTAACAGGAGAAGAGGTTCTGGTAAGTAAGGGAAGAGATCATGCTCGGTAACCAGGGATTCTGGCGTAGTCTGCAGGTCCAATGCTAACGGTGGACATTCTGTCTTTGGCCACAACCTCCTCACCAAGGCCTGTGAGGAGTCAGGAAATCAGAGTACTCTGACCTCAGGGATGGTAGTGAGGCAGTGCTAACGGCTCCAAGCTGAGTGTGTGCGCAGTGAGTATAACACTGTTAGTGAGGGTGCCAGGGTGTGTAAGCAGTGAGTATAACACTGTTAGTGAGGGTGCTGGGGTGTGTATGTGCAGGACTGGGGCCTTTGGCTGCTCAGTACAGGTAAAAACGGAAATCTGTGATTTCAGCGCTTTGAGCTGAGGCAGGTAGGACTAACACAGAGCTCATTATGTAAAAATGATGGAAGTTACTCATACCTGGCTCTGGATAAGAGTGTCTGCTGAATGATGATAAAGTAATATAATGTAATGTAGGTGAGAATGGGCTATTTGCACCAAGAATGTCCTGGTTTATGGTAAGTCCTTCTGTGTCACAAAGAAGCAGAGTGATGACCTTTAACCTTAGTTAGGAATGATAGTCTTTCAAATGGGAACTGTTGAATTAGAAGCTAAATACCTATGATTTATGTCAGGTTAACCTGCCAATTGTATGATCTTGAACATAATCTGTGTTTTGCTAAAGTACTTGTAGCTCCCTTACCTTGTATTGTGCACGTTTTTGCCTAGGTAGTATAGCGGTACTTTATTGTCCCTGTGATTGTATTTGATGTATGTAATCCTAGTTCAGATTAGCTCTGGCTCGCGACACTGACCTTGCGCTCAGCTTCAGCACTATCTGCATTGTATGACTTGTACACATCCTGTTCTTGTGCCTGTTGTTTGCCCACTATATGCACTTTTGTACGTTGTTTTGGATAAAAGCATCTGCTGAATGAATAAATGTGAAATGTGAAGTTCTGAGAGTCTAATTTCTAGCTAGCTAACTTGGTTAAATAAATAGCAGGTAGCTAGATGTATAGCCTTGCTGTCTTGCTAACTTGTCTGGTTGGCTTGCAACTAGGTTGGCTAAAATATTACTCAGAAATGTAGCCAGTTAACTGTCTTTAAAACTGCTGATTAATGTACCTGAAGTTATGAAATGTGAAAAAAAGTGTGTAGCTGGTTGATGAAATGATTTTCCCAGTCTTCATGTGATATCTGACCAAGGGTCAAACAGAAACTAAGCACCCAATTTGACTATAGGAATTAATATAAAAATACATTTTCAGTCCAGACCCAGACATTTAGGCTCTTCCACCAGATATAGGTTTTTATTATTTCTGGAACCACCAGAAAGTTGGAAAACAGCAGCTTGAAATGACAGAAACGTAAACATAACTTTATGTAACAACTTTCATACAAAGTGTTCAAAGTGCTTTACAAAGGCTAGAAACAGAACTCAGCCTTGTATTTCTGAGGTAACCAGCGATGTTGGCTAAGCCATGCTAGAAACAGTGAACTGGTTTAAAATTTTGATTTAATTTACCTTGTTTCACGTATGAAGCTCTGATTAAGTGAGTGTAATTATTCTGCGCAATTATGTCTTTGCATTAAAGAACGCTTTTTAAATGCATGGCAGTGCGCTGGGTGTTTTTCTGCAGAGTACAGAGCTGCAGCGTGAGTGTTAGACCTCTCTCTTCTCTCTCTGCCTCTCTGATCTCCACCAGGCGCAGCGGGTTTGTCTGTTTTAGGCTGGCTGGTGTCAGCTGGAGGTAAAACATTCCTCCATCTCAGGTAAAGCAGAGAGCCGCAGGAAGGACAGAACACTGTGTACCTCCGCAGAGGTCAGCGGAGCAGGGGATTGTGGGAGTTGGAGGAGAGACGGCTGCGGGGCCTGCATGCGGCAGCGGCGGGGGTCCCGGGGGGGGCGGGCTCTGCCTGTGCGGGAGGATCACGTGTCCGAACGCCTCCGCTGCCAGCCAATGGGACACCAGCTCAGGAAGTATGGGATTCTGTAGCGAACACATTGCTCACGGGCAGCTGGAAAGACTGAGTGATACAGGAGAGATGCGACCTCGCGCCAAACTGTACGAGGCAGATGGATATTTATGATTTCCTTACAGTCTCATAATTCAGATTGAATGTACTCTGCATGTTTCTTCTCTGTTTCCTCGCACCTGGTTAGACCCTGCAGTACCTGTGCGTAACTCGGTGAGTCGGTTTAATTCTAAAGTAGAACACACCTGCATGTGGAAAGTCATCAATAAAACAGCTGCGCTTCAGAGGCTTTGCCTGCTGACAGCAGCCGTATTCGGCCACAGTGCGGAGTGTCACCTCATGTGCTCCAGGACACCCCCCAGACTCTCAGTCTCTCCCTCTCAGTCTCTCCCTCTCTCTTCACTCTCTCTCCCTCTCTTCCTCTCTCTTTGCTCTCTCTCTCCCTCCCTCTCTCCATCTCTCTTCGCGCTCTCTCTCTCACCCCCGGTCACAGGTGTTTGTAATGCAGGTCACTCTGAATGCTCCTGAGTCACGGCTGCTCCTTTGTGTCCCTGGAGTCTCTGGCCGAGGGAATGATTAGAGCTCTTTTTGTCTGTTTGATTGCTTCACACCTGAGAGACATTTCTCAGCTGTGTGGTTTCTCTCTCCCCATCCATCTTCCTCTCTCTCTCCCTCTCTCTTTCTCAGATACAAATTCAGTTTCAAATAAGTCTTATTGGCATGACTACACAGCTGTGCAGTATTGCAAAGGAATATATAAATATATTCTAAACTACTCTTAAATGGCTAAAAAACAGTAACTCATATTTAGAGCTACTGCGCTGATACTCCCTGCCCTCTGTCCCTCAGGTTGTGGCACTCAGATACATACCGTGCAGCCAAAGGTCCTGTGCTTCCTCTCCCAGTTTCTCTTCGTCATTCAATTATTTAAATGTCGGGAGGAATAATTGAAGCATTTATTTCCAATCTGCAGGAGAAAGTACATCTGTTTCCATCTCCCCTGTCTCACAGTGACCTCATGGCCTCTCTTGTCTTGGAAGCCATTTGTGTGGTCAGGCCGTGGTCACTGAGTCTGTGTTTGGCCAGGATCTGTCTCTGCTCTGTATCTCTGACAGTAATGGCCTGCTAAAGCGCAGCTTTGGCTAAGGGTCGAGAAGCAGTTAAGTTTGCTTTGTCATTTTGTCTCAGTGTCCCAATGTTCCAAGCAGAGGTTTGTAGTTGACTCTGATTAGTTGTTCAGAAGCAGATCTGGTCTGAGCTTGGTGTATGTTAGTAGGTGCTACTAGGTTAGTGAGCTCTGAAGCCAGTTGGCTGCATGGACTCCTGGGTTTTTGGTGCTTTAAATAGCACCGTCCCTCTTTCCCTGAGCGTTAGCGGATTCCATCACGATGCGAGAGCAGGCTTGCCTTCACGCTTTCGGCAGGAGGGTGCCCACACCACCTGCAGCTGCACCCCTCTGTGACCCCCTGTGAACACCTTTAATTATCTCAAAAGAATCATAATTATGTAAAAATGCAATTGAGTAAATGTAATGCAGCATTGATGTTGTACACTCACCTGTTACCTGCTGTCTGGACCTTGCTGAATGGAATAATGTAAATGCAAATGGACTAATTAACTTTACAAAACCTTCCAACACACACACACACAAACACACACACACAGACGCACACGCACACAAACAGGAAGTAGGGGTCAGACAGGACAGGAAGTGATATAAGCCTTGTTCTCAGTTCTCAGGAGCTCTGTGACAGACCTGCCTGTTGCTCTGTGATTCACAGCGGCGTTGGCTGCATGCTCAGTTTACTCAAACCCTGACTCACAGCAGTGCTCACGGTTGGTGTCTTGCTGCTGCTTGGGTAACACCTCACCGCCGTTCTGTGAAGCACCTCACCGCCGTTCTGTGAAGCACCCTCCTGCGGTTCTATGAAGCACCTTGCTGCGGTTCTGTGAAGCACCTCACCGCCGTTCTGTGAAGCACCTCGCTGCGGTTCAGTGAAGCACCTCGCTGCCGTTCAGTGAAGCACCTCACTGCCGTTCAGTGAAGCACCTCACTGCCGTTCTGTGAAGCACCTCGCTGCTGTTCTGTGAAGCACCTCGCTGCGGTTCTGTGGAGCACCTCGCTGCGGTTCTGTGAAGCACCTCGCTGCGGTTCTGTGAAGCACGGCGGCTTCACTCTGAGTGTCACACAGTTGGTTTGAAAAGTCCCTTGGTCATGATGAGGGGGCGGGACCGACACAGAGAGTCAGTGCTGGCAGGTGAAAGCTACCTGCAGAGCATGTCACACACACCGCTGTGGCCGGAGGAGAAGCAGAACTTCAAAAACCATTTTTTCAGCACTGTGAATGAATCCATAATGTACATGATGCCTGTCAATCACTGTGTGTTCCCATGACAACGTCTTGCACTTGGGTCATCTTTGATTTCAGCTCCAAACACTGGATTTACATCAGATCTGAGGTCAGTCTCATCACTGTCTCAGGCTAAACCACCTTAAAAGACAGATTTAACATTCTTGTCTCTCACCTTCTTTGATACAAGCGAGTCAGCAGGTTATGACCAATAAGCTGCACTCGTGTTTCGGTATTGCTGATTAGTTGTTTAGCCAACTTGGACTAACAGCCAGAGGCCAGGATCTCAAGAAAATGATGGATGAACTCTGGTTCCCATGACAACATTACCACATACCGCAGTGTCTTACAGAATGACCTCATCCACGTTTGAGCTGACCAATCAAATTGTCCCATAATAATCTGCTCCCGCCCCTCTGGCAGTAACGCTGATGTGGATTGGAGGGCTGTTTGGGCATCACCCTGCCCCTGCAGATGGTCTCCGTCTGCCGGCGTCTGTGGCGTTCTCCGCTCCCGCAGTGTCCGGCAGACTCGGCCCACGCCCATCGGCAGCAAACTTAAAAAACTTAATGACATCCCTCAGGCAAACATTTCACATCCTGCACTCATTAATATTTCATTGACGTGTCTTCATGTGAAGCCTAATCGCTCATTAAAACTTTAAGAGGCCGCTACGGCTGCGGCCCGTGCAGTGACAGAGCAGGGGAAAACTGTCTAACTTTGAAGAGGAGGGAGAAGGAGAAAGAGAGAATGCATTTTAGATTAAAAAGTTTTATTTAGCTGTTTCTGTTTACTGAGATTTCCCACTAGGATTTTTTCCAGTCTGGTTTGAGTTATGCAGAGTTTCTGTTGATGAGGCACACTCCATTCTGTCTGTAGGCAAGTAGAGCATTACGCGTCAACTAACTGTACAAAGATACAGACACAAAAGAGGTGTGTGTGTATATATATATAAATTCAGAACTGAAATCCTAATACATTTGTGTAGAACATACAGTGCACTTTATGAACATGTATGTTATATGGGTGGGTGGGTGTGTGTGTGTTTGTGTGCATGCGTGCGTGTGTGTATGTGTGTGTGTGTGTGTGTGTGTGTGTGTCAGTGCTCTGTATTACAGCCTCTCTGCAGGTATTTATAAGCAGCGATTTTGAGAGCAGCAGAGACCATCTGTCCTCTCCAGCCCAGGTCACTGAGCCCAGGCCGGCCTCTGGATCACTCAGGGAGTGCTCACCGCGGCCTCTGTGTGGAAACCTGTCTTTGGCTCGGTAATTTGCGATTAGTCTCCGAGACAGAAAGCAATGCACTCTGATCCTGCACTCTCCCTGAACACAGACAATGCAAGACAAAAGCATTGACTGGCACTCTCTCTCCCTCTCTTCTCTCTCCATTTTCCATTTGCCTGCTTGTCTTGGGTGGTTAATCTCCTCTGTGTCCTTGTGACAGACAGCAGTGACATCGCCACTTAGCTTTCCCACAAAGAGAGAGGGCTGGAAATCAACAGGAGAGACACGGCATGCTGCCTCTTCAGCTCCTCCACATGCCGCTCTCTCTGAAAAGAGTCTCTTCACAACCTGTGCCTGCGTTTCTGCACTGTCAACCCTTTGGAATATGTTCCTACACTGGGTGTATGATTTTAGGACAGTGGATGTGGGGTGTGGGGTGGTGGATGTGGGATGGGATCTGGCTGAATCTGACAGAAAGGCTAGGTTTTGGAGCTGTAGAAAATCGGTCAATTCCTTCCTCATTAGCACCTGTTCAGAGCTGCAGTCTTTAATACATCATTACCTGTGACATTGGCTCTCATTAGTAGCCTGCCCCAGGTCACCCAGAGCGAAGCAGCTCTGATTAGGATCAGTTAGCACTGATCACAGGGGTCCTGTTATTGAAGCATGTTTCATTAGAATGAGAAACTACACGTACTGCACACTATGGCAAAACTAAGGAGGAGGTGCAATGGAAACAAGGTGATTGACTTAAGAAAGAAAGCAAAACAAAAAATGTTTTCAAATGTTTCACTGATGATTGCATGTAATCACCAGTATGTTTTGCCTTATAGTGTATCGGTTATGATTTTACTTAAAATATAGCGGTTGTGTTTTAAACTTCCTATTTTGCTGCATTTTTTGTCTTTATTTTTCATGATGGCAGAAGAAAAGTAAAATGTTGAGAGTGTTCGGTGTTTAGTGAGGGAAAGACCTCCTTCCTGTGAGTGAGGTTGGTGTGTTTGATCGTGTCGGTCTGTACCTGCAGGTCTCACCTGGGGAGGGTCTGCAGAGGCGGGGGTCGGGGTCGGTCCTCTGTCAGCCCCCGCACGGCCGGTTTGAGGGCTCGTACAGAGTCAAACGGGGGGCAGCTTCAGCGTTCGGGTTTGGATTATGTGACAGGAATGGTTCAGCGATCTGTCGTTTTTGCTTTCAGCGTCTCATGCAGGATCATATTCTGCAGCCAGCACTCTCTTCCTCCAAGGCCAATTACAGACATTGTGCTGCAGCAGATCTCTGTTAAAGCTGGCGCCTGCAGCTGAAATGGACTGCGTGCACAGAGGGGTTCATCAGCTCTGTTTAAACTGCAGCGGACATGTTTATTTTACCTGGCCTCACCTGTGCAGATAGATCATGCAGTACAGACAGGCATCGTCTCCTAGCAACAACTGGTCAACCATGAGGTGTTACAATACCCACAATGCAGTTCAATGACCGTAATAATGTGCACAAATCCAAGGCCGTTGTATGGTAAGTCCATTATTTCATGTTCTTCATGCAGGAACAAACTGTTCAAGTTCTTTTGTGTTTCAGCTGTTTTTCATAAGAAGGTAAAGGGAGAAATATGAAATATTAATATTTTTAATGTAAGCAGAATTGAAAACAAACATAAACATGATGAATGTGGTGTAAAGAGGCCTTTAATTGAATCTGTGTTTTTATCGGGAGTGTCGCTTCTGCTTTGTTGCACATTAGCTTTTCTGACCCCCACCGTCCCCCACCCCCGCCCCCCTCGGGACTGCATCACTACAGAAGCTGCTGTTCCGCACCCCCGGGGGGTTGGCCTGCAGCGTCTGTGCGGCTCAGGGCTGTGAGCGGGTTTGGAGGCGTTACTGTGCTGCTTTGCAGTGAGGGATTTCCACACTGCGTTCCCTCCTCTGTTACATTATTCATCCGCCATCACCTCCCCTCCCTCCCTCACTCCGGGAAGCAGCAGAGAGGGCCTGTCTCCTGGCCTGACCCGCCTGCGCGTCCCTCCATCGAGTACAGCGTGTGAGATGGCCTCATTCGCCTGGAAAATCTGAGCTGCGCTTGAACCTTCTGTGCCGCTTTGACCCCGTCAGAGTGAGCATCTCACCACAAAAAGTGCCAGTTCTGAGCCATCTCCACTGGAACACTGGAACCCAGTAATGTAATGACCCCTATGCAGGAACACTGGTTCAGAATGCCACACTGAAACTGGGCTGGAACTCTGACGTGTCCTGGAGCAGAAACGCTGAAAAACAAGCATGTTTGCTGCATGGAGGCTTTATGAAACAGTGATGTTGTCATATCTCCACATTATACAACATGTAGTGATAAATACTACTTTCAAAGATCACCATTTATAAATGTGTGTTTTTCCACAATGGTCTTGCGATGAATTGACTGTACTGTGCAAAAAAAAAAAAAAAAATCAAAAATATGTTGAATATATTTTAGAGAATATATTTTTTTAGCTCAATCAATTTATTGATAATATCTGAATTATTACCATTTTGGTATGTTGCCAGATATTTCTGCTTTGCATGAATATATTTAAAATGTATTTGCAGTATAGTTTTGGCAACATATTCTTTGAACAACATATTTACAATATAATTCATTGTATATTTTAATATATGTACACTATATTTCATTTTTGTATGGGACTGTAGGCTAAAGGCAGCAGCTGGTTGTAAC